>AFRD01000627.1:0-13478 GCA_000222875.2 Periglandula ipomoeae IasaF13
ATCTTCATCAATCATCACCTATCCCAACAATCACACACAAACCATAACCGCAAGCAAAATGATGGCACCATCGCCCACGTATAGCTCAAGCGGGTCAACCGGCTCAAGCGTGACCTCGTGGCAAGAGCGGCTGGAGGGTATGTAGTGCTGGCCAAAACCCGTGGGTTTTAAAAGCTAATTGTGGTTATAAGAATTTTGCCGAGACGCTCAGCTCATGCCTCCAGTCTTTCAGATCGTATCCGACCGTCGAGGTATGTCTATTTGGTCAACTGAGGAGTCTAGTCTGCCGATAGGGCCATCGGGCACAACGCAGAAGCTAACTTGTGATACTCCATGTAGGTGGTCGTACAGCCTGGTCCAGCAGAGTCACTATTCATGGACAGACTTTGGCGGCGCGATATTGGTATGACGGCAAGAACCTCAACAATGCCAGAGAAGACGCCGCCGAATGCGCAGTCAACTGGCTCGCCACGGCGACCGGTCAGTCGAGCAGTCAATCATGGGGCTCTTGGTGATGAACCAGCCTTCTTCCTTGACACGATGTCACGAACTTCTATTTCCATGTTTTTAATATGTAACCTTTGGACGACTATAACCGTTCAGTTATTCTAATCGCTTCATTTTCTGTTTCTTTCGCGGCGATGTCGCCGTAAGCGGAGTTCTGAGAGGTGACAATAACTGTACTTTGGGCCTGGACGAAAGAGAGTCCTCCATTGGATCGGCGCAAGGTTCATTTCACAAGGGAAAAAAAATAACAATACGAAACCTCTACCAGCAAAAAGCGGTGTCATGTTTCTGTCTAGCATCGTCAAGTTTTTTCGTCTCTATTCCACATATATTTTTTTATCGGTCTCGGGGTTTTCGGATTCTGTCAACTCAACGACACTTGAGGTCGACTACTTGCGACCAAAAGGTCGCATTCACGTCATTTGGAGCGCAGGCTTCATGCTTTTATGCATCATCGATAAGGAAAAAGGGGATCCAATATGCAATATTTTGTAATGATACCGGAAGTCAAGCCACAAGTTTGAAGGAGTCTGGCACGGGCGCAGCATGGAGGGAGACGAAACACATTGTTCGAGGTATTTGGTACAAATGTTTATTACTGGGAATCATGAATGAATATCACCTATTTTATCATTATGCAAATTACCTAGTATTTGCTTTACGAGACCCCAAAAATCGGGCCTGCAGTGACATCAAGTTTTGCGGGACGTGATGGGTGATGAAAGGGAGCGTAAAGTACTTGCACCATGTTTTTGAACCTCTATGTGCACCAGGATTTCAATACGGTAGCTTGAATTCCGAGGGTCAACGACGATTCGGACGTCTCCAAAACAAGCACAGTGTACCTTATAGCCAACGAGTTTCTGAATACCAAGTAGGCACATAAACACCGGCCAAGCCTCTGCACTGAACTGAGAGTGACCCTTGAAGGGAAGGTGGATGGGTTGAGAAACAAAGCTGCTTATGTAATAGCTCTGGCGGTTCGTTGTGTGTCTGCGGGCCGCGATTTGTTCCGCGGCAAGATCTAAGCTCCTGCGCATTTCCCAAATTTTGGTTATAGAGTGTCATGCGAAGACAGAGGCGGCTATTGAAATTGTTGTAGGACGTAGCGCACCGGCATAGAGCATCATCATGTCTCCGGGAGCCCGATTATTGGGGGCATGCAGAGCTCTCGCAGTGCGCACGCGGCCAATTGTGGCATATCGCCACGAGTCCATCGCCACGACAGCTACCATCTTCCGCTCATACTCGACCGACACAAATAGGCCTACGACCCGGGCCCCGAGCAATTCGAAACCGGAGTCACCATCAGCCAGCGAGGATCCGTCGATTCAAGATGGCATTAATTCGACCGGCGGTTCTGGCGGACTATTAGCCCACAATGGAGCCCAGCAAGTAAGATAAAAGAAAAAATGCAACCCTAGCCGTCTCAGGATTTGTACTGATAGAAGGGCCAACCAGAGAGGCGCACCGACCGAGGGCTCACACATCGAAACCCTCGACGACGCGACTCTGGAGCAAATTCTTTATGGCGGCCGACCTGCGACGAGCGCCAGAGAGGGAGGTCTGACAGCTGCTCAGGAGGAAGCCCTCTATTGTGAAGGCACCATTCCTCCACCAAAAGAAGCGGAGGCTCTCATTACCAAGGATCAGAGCAGTCAATCAACACAATTGTCAACTTCAGAAGGAGGCGATATCCAGAACCCAGGTCACAAGTTTAGCCTGCCGAAGAAGCCCTACCCTGAGGGGTTCAATATGAAGCAAAGGTATCATCCGGTTTTGGAGCAAGTCACCCGCTTGCTCATGCGGGACGGCAAGCTCAGCGTTGCGCAGAGGGTACGAAAACTTTACGATGGGTACATGTCTGAAAGTATTGCTAATTTTCGAAATCTTGCAGAATGTCGCCATGGTCATGAACTTTTTGCGAACCGCGCCCGCCCCTATTTACAGTCCTAAATTCCCCCTTCTGCCGGGCACTCCGCCAGCGTCACACCTACCTCTGAATCCCGTTCTCTACATCACGATTGCCATCGACTCGGTAGCACCGTTGCTCAAGGTGCGCAACATTGCCGGAGCTGGTGGTGGTGGCCGCGCACTCGAGTTGCCCGTCCCACTTGCTGTTCGACAACGGAGACGAATGGCCATCAAATGGATCCTGGATGTTATTGAAAAGAAACCCTCGAAGGGAAGCGGAAAGAAGCAATTCCCTCATCGCATCGCGGAGGAGATTATCGCGGTGGTGGAAGGCAGATCCGGAGTGTGGGAGAAGAGAAAGCAGGTCCACAAACTTGGCACTGCTGCACGAGCCAACGTCGGCTCAAGGAAACTCAAAGTTAAGAAGAAGATGTAATCTAGGCAGAAAGCCTTGGGTGCTTTGTATATTACACCGTTGGACGGTCATGGGCTGTCCTGCGTCGTTGTCATCATGCCGCATACGAGCCGTGTAGTATGTGTACAATAGAAGCGAAATTCAAAATAGAACATTCGGTAGTGAAAACTGTCTCGAGGAACATCCACGACAATAGCTCGAGTTGGAACACTGTATTCACGCGATTCGCAATACATATTCAAGACGAAGAGTGTCAATCCGAAGCTCCAGCATGTATTTGGAATCGTGCGTATGTCAGCCGAGACCTCTCACATGGGTCCGATCAATTTTCAAAGTTTCATCTTGATTCAATTCCTCATGTCTAGTGTCGTCACGCTCATGATTCGCCATATCCAAGCCGAATCTGCTCTTGTCCTTCCTCATAGCACTTATCCAAATACGCCAAATTGGCCGTTTCGCCCGTTTGCTCGTTCATGATGGTCACGAGCTTGGAGTCACACCTGGGGCGGTAGAGATCATTTGGTTCTCCTCCTCGACCGCAGAGGTGATCGCTTGTGATAATGAGACATTCGGCCAAGTTATCGAAGTAGCCTAGTTCGTATGCGCTGAAGCGGCACCGCCACTCGCAACTGATATTGGCCTTGAACTTGAGTCGGCGGATCTTGTGACCACAGTGCTTAAAGTAACTATAGTGTTCCGTGTCGCTAATGTCAATCATGTCCATGTTAAAATCAACCCAGGCCTACGAGGCTGTGCTTCCTGGTTCTAGAATGAGCTTCTCCTATAACTTCATCTTCAGCGCCAGTGCCCGACTCTCGCTGTAAGCTTCGAGAATGCTGTGTTTGACGATCGATGCCGCGTATGCTACGAGGGGAAGTGGAGAGATAGGCTGTTTCTTAATCAATCCTGTTCGAGAAACTTATTTCCTTAACTGATGACGCAAGTTTTCAATATCCCCGGGGACTTCGTAAAACCGCCAATGCCCGATCCAGCATGAGATTGGGACAGTCCGAGGCTCAACTGCCATGGTCCGTATCTGAGTACGAAGCTCATAAGGCAAGGGGGGGAAAGGAGAAAAGCAGGCTCCATGAAAGTGCTTCACGTTCTATACCAGAAGTATCGTTGTTTGAGCTCTTTCTTGACAAACTTCCTAAACTAGAGTAGTTGTGCAAAATAGAAGTGAGAGTTGGACTTCTGCCGGGGTGTCGGGAAGGAGAGACGCATCATATACAGAAACACTCCTCACCAAAACAGTGAGTCAACCATCTGCTGGCACGTGTTGCTCCTTGGATGATGATCCATTCAAACAAAGCCTGTAACCCGAAATAGGAAACTCTGTCCAAAAGGAGTCATCACAATTTACCTATCCCTGTTGGCATCCCGCGGAGCACCGCGACTTGTACCTACACATGCTAAATGCTGAGCAAGGGGGTATTATTGATCAAGATGGAAGGGCTAAACATCCGGCACAATTTCCGGTTCTTGGATGTTTTCTTACTTTGTCGTCCAACTCGAGTCTTCGTCGAGTCCTCCGCTGCACCAGTTTCTTTCACCATCAGCCCTCCGTTTATCCCGCACGTGGCTGCATCCGTCCGACTTCGTCCCTGATGAAGCGGCAGGGAGTCTGGATACGACTTACAAAGAAAATGTGCCAGCCTCGTCACGATCGGCCCCTCTTAAGCCTCACAGCACAGGGCGTCCGAACGTTCCCGCATGCCACGATCCATTGATGCAGGGTCTAGGCCAGACTTCCGTGGGCCGAAACGGTGCATTGTTGGACACACTTGGCCAATAACACGAATGAAGAAATCGAGGTGGGGAAGACTATTAGCGGCCGTTTCGTCTCTTTCCGTAATAATTTTGCAAGCCAACAAACATGGTTGGCAAGGACTTTTTGAAGGCCAAAAGGTTAAAAGGGTATTCGCCGTAATCGATCCATTGCAAAGGACCACAGCCTCGTCAACCCTGTCATTTCCAATGTAGACCTGCTCATATTATCTGATGAGCTGTCGTCGCTAATTGTCGTTACAACATGGAAGCTGATGGCTCCCTGCCTCATGGAGGTGGCGCTTTACTTGGCGGCTGAAGGTCGGTGAGAGAATCCAACATGAACCGAGTTGCTCGTAAGTCAATCGAATGTGAGCTGCTACGGCACTCTTAGCGGCCATCATGCACAACTTGCAGCGCGTCTCACATCAATAGAGCCAGGTTCTCAAAACAGAAAGTGAAGAGACAACTTATTTCTGGAAACAAGAAGCAGTCTCTGACGATCGGCCAAGGTCACTGGCAATGGCAATGGCCGAAACCAGAAGGGAAGGTGGGCGACCCACCAACGGAGTGGCAGTCACGGTCACTGAGTCTGAACTTGAACATAGCCTCCGCCCCATTTTGGATATTTGCGCAGCCCCTCCCCACTCTGCCCGCCCTCGTCCTGCTGCCTCCAGCCCCGAGCCTGAGCCTATCGTGGATGCTTAAAGTGTTCCGAGAAATAGGCTCAGTCCAGTGCATCCAGCCGGCTGCTCAGAGCGGCCCAGATGAGCCCAGAGCAGCGCTTTAGCGTCCGCGTGCCCCACTATACTGACTGGACCACTGGGCCAAGCCCATCTCCGCGCACCTACTCGCATCTCTCATGTTCCAGGCTTTCGCAAAGCTGTTGCAACGCCGTGGATGCGACATCGCTTTTGATCTTGCAACTCCCCCACTCTTGCGTCTTCCACGTAAACCTCCTCCTCCTTCATCGGATCTCGCTCATCTCAACAATCAACCTCGCACTGCCACCGGCTTTCTACCGCCATCATCTCCACGTCCACCTCAATCAGCGACCGCATCATCGCCCGCGACCTCGTCAGCTGGTTGCAGCGAGCCACCAGCATCTTGGCCCGTGCCAGAGCCGCAGACTTATCGACATCTCTGACGCAACGTAGTGCGATTTTGGCCCTGAATCGGTTCGATCAACAGCCTAATCAGGTTGCCCGGAACGCTCCGTGCCAGCTGTGACGGTTTGGCTCGGGTTGCCCTTCCCCCACTGTCACGCGAAGATACAACCAAAGTCTCAAAACTACACAGTCCCTGCTGTATACTTTAGATGCAATTCGAGAGAACTCTCTTTTGCTGCAAAAGTTGAACCGGCTCCTTCGAAGCACGGTTCTGTCATATTTGTTTCACTAGCAGCTATCAGAACAGCCTCGGATAACCGCCGCCAAGATGTCGGGCCATCGCCCCATGAGTATCGATGCCATGCTTGACATGGAGAGGCAGGAAGTTCTAGCGCTTTTAGAGAACAAAAACCTCGCCAATGCCTCGTCTCCTAAAAGAATGCGCTCGTCGTCACCCTATGCCGCAGCCCCACGCTCGCCTGTTCGAAGTATGCTCGATATCGAGGAGGAACCTTCACAGTTTTCACAAACACAAACAACGCAGGCTCCAGTAAGGAGCATGCTGGATGTTGACAGTCCTCCTGTTACCAATCAAGCTCCGATCAGGAGCATGCTCGATGTTGACTCTCCGTCACCTCCTTCATCAGTCCATGGCAGAAGCTCCAGTCCTGCAACACCTAGCGAACCCATCTTCAAGACACATTCGTCTTCGTCTCAAGGCTCCCTCCACCGAAGGAGCGGCTCAGATGCCGCATTCAAGCCAGCTGAATTTGGACCCCGCGCCGCCGGCCGATTTGATCGAGTTTCCGAATATCAGTTCTCCGGCATCCTACCACAATATTCTGGAACTCATGGGGTTAAAAGATTGCCTCAGAGCGGAAGCAGTAAAAGGCTATCAAGTGGAGCGCTAGGAGAGGCACTCCGAGGTGCCGATCTAAGCAGCCTACAATTACCAGGTGACAGAGGACGCAACTCTTCTGTGACTGGACGGCTCGGTCAAAACAAATCCAAGTCCCCCCATGACCGATGGGCAGCTCGTTCTCGATCACCGGCTACCTTCCAATCCCTACTACCCCCAAACAAGGCCATGCTTGATGACGGGCAGGTTGTTGATATCAGCAGTGCTTACCGCAGGTTGTCCGACGCCAACCTGGCATTTTCTATTGGAAGTCTGTCGCAGCTGCCGATGCGCAAGCGTTCTGACGACGTGGGCGAGGGAAGATTGATCAAGGACTACCTGGGTCCAGATGGCGAGCACCTCGAATCCAGTGACGATGACGAGCCGCTATCGTCTGACGATGAGGATCGTGGTCGTAAGACGGCACCTCGGTCTCTCAATCCCGACGCGCATGAAGAGAGTGAAGCTGGCGCAACTGGCTCAGCGAAGGGTCCAGGTGATCGAAAAACGTTGAGTTTACTGGCTGCGGCCGACGAAGAGAGTGAGTCTTTCGCAGCTGTTTCCTTGGTTCCCTCCAACATGTCTCCAATATCGTCATGTAACTAATTTTCCGTAATAGGGTCCAAAATCGCATCACAGCAGAGCCAGTCGTACACATACAGGTCATTACTGGAACCAGAAATCAAGATCACGAATTCCTCGGGCGATACGGTGAAGCCGTCCAAAGGCGGCATTCATCCCAACACCAGCTACGACCAGAATCCTACCTCAGCTACACAGTCTGTCTTTGACTCTGACGAAGAAGCAGACATGGACGACATCAAGAGAGCCCAGAAACTGTCGTTCTCTATGACTAACGTACTAACTGCCCCGGACTCGCATCGCTCCATTCGCATCATATACCGTGGCGACTACACCAAGATTGTCCAAGCCGCGGAAGAAGACAATCAACGGTTACGGAAGTACTTAGTTGCCACTGATCTCAGTGACGAGTCCACGCATGCCTTGGAATGGGCGATTGGCACTGTATTACGAGATGGCGACACGCTAATAGCAATCTATTGCGTTGACGAAGAAACAGGAATCGCGACGGGCGAAGGAACGTTGGTGCCCGACGACCCCAAGGCCATGAAAGAGCAAGCAGCGGCCATCAACACGGTAGCCAACGCCAAGGGCATCCCAGCACCGGTCTCTCCTGTTCTCGAGCTGAAGCGTGCCTCAGCATTGCATTCACGGGCAGACTCTACTGGCAGGCGAACACCAGGATCTTCGCCTGCTCCTTCAAGCAGGGGTGATACACAGAGAGCCATAGAAGAACGATCACGAGCGATCCAGGAAATGACGGATAAAGTACTGCGATTGTTGCGGAAGACGCGGTTGCAAGTGAGGGTCATTGTGGAAGTACTCCACTGCAAAAACCCGCGGCACTTGATTACAGAGGTAATCGATCTGATCAACCCGACGCTGGTGGTCATTGGCAGCAGAGGGCGTAGCGCTCTCAAGGGGTAGGTCTTCATTCATTGCATCATGATTTTCTTTCTTGTGACGAGCGACAAGTGCTAACTACAATAATAGAGTCATCCTGGGGTCATTCTCCAACTACTTGGTGACCAAGAGCTCGGTGCCGGTCATGGTGGCAAGGAAGCGACTTCGAAAGCAGAGCAAGTACAAGCAGAAAGCCGTAAAGCAAATCAATAACCTGAGCAACCCGGCGGCGCGGAGCTTGGCCAATGCAAAGATTGACTAGGAGGATGTAGTTTGTGATGGATAAGCCCTTGTCTCAAGACACGCCTGGTAGAGAATTGAAGCATTGTCTGAAATCATATTTTTGTCGGCTGGGAAAGCCTTTTACTGTCAACCGGAGGGCAAGCGAATCAGCGAGAAATAGATGAATATTGAAATGTCACCTATTCACACACAACAATGCAAAAGGATGGTTCGAGTGAGTGCAGTTAGTTACTGTAGTAGTCTGTGTCCGTCTCTCAGAGTATTCCGAAGCAACCTGGCAGGTGCGGGGCACCAGACCAAGATGCACGTGCAGTCCAGCGACCTGCATCGGGAGTTGGGACGCCACCATGAGAATTCCATTCTTTGGCTGATTCAGTCCATCCCATGCAGGCGCAGCGTATTAAGTGTATACGAAATGGATTTTGCGACACATGAACAATGGGTGGCACAGCGGGTGGTCGGCCAGGGTATCCCGGCCAGCGCACAGCACGGTATTACCAGAGTGCAGTATGTATTATACACTGACAGACGGTGTGGTGATTGATAGCTGACCAGACGGGTTTAAAAGACGACCTACAGACCTTAGGTAGGTACCTAAGGAGCCTGGCTGTGGTCCCACAGCGGACAGCGGGCAACGGACAGCGGGCAGCCCCACGACGCAGCTGCCAGTTGACTGGGACTGGACTCCCCAACCTCTCCATTTCCATTTCCATCTTCCCTTCCCGTTGCGTGGACCTGAAACCCTCACGCCAGACTTACCACACGAGGAGCTCTCCCACCCTCCTCCAGTCCCTCCAGTCCCTCCAGTCCCCTCCAATCGCCCCCATGTAAGTGGCCAGCAAGAGCCAGCTCCGGCCCAAACAGGAGGCCCAAGGTGTGAGTGGGCACATCAGTCTTTGGGAAACGATGCCCTCTGATCCAATGGATTGTATTTCTCTCCTCATCCCCCCCGACTGAAAGCTTCGTCTTTGCCTCTGCGCTCTCTGCCCTTTTCACCCATTTCCCAGGCTCATCGCTGCCTTGCCAGACGTTGGCGTTTCCGTGAAGACAAAACGACCAGGTTCTTTTTTCCAGACCTGTGGACACCATTCACTCACCGGGAGAGGGAAGCTCAGCGCATAGACGGATCTCGGTATTGCGATTGGGTTGTCCAAAACAGCACTGCGACCCTGCGTCTCTGCAGTTCGCTTCAAACCAGTGGGGGAAAGCAAGAAGGAGACCATAATACTTCGTGGCAGCTACGCAGGCAAGACTTCCCAGCGGTTGACGGCGCAAACCTGGCATCCAGACGCACCACCCAATGTTCTTCACCGGCTCCATGCCTTCCTTGGTCACTGTGAACAACGTCTCGCTCATCAGTATCAACGTCGCACCAAGCACCTGGCTCGCCACTGTTGTTGTATTCTTCGTCCTCGTGGCTCTCTACATCCCACGCCTGTCATTGCGCATTCCGCGACCGAGTTTGCCTAGGTTACCGTCCTTCTTAGTCTTTTTGGCGACAACACCGGTTCGGCCTCGCGGATTGACTCACCGCAACGACAAGCCTCTTCCTCCATACCCGCAGGGCCAGGGACGAGGTCGCCAACTCATTCTGCGAGACCAGTCTCTCATCGTTGCGCGCCGCGCATCAACGGACTCTAGCTCTAGCAAAATCAAAGATGGCCAATCCTCTAGACGGCCTGGACGCCTCCTTACAGGATTTCGAACCGCCAGTCAGCCCGACCTCGATGCGCCACTCGTCAGCTCTGCCCAGCGAGCCGGCGACAGAGGATCTCGAGGAATCAGACATCGGTTCAGCAGGTGGGTTCTTACCACCGGCATGGCGGAGGCTAGGCAACGGAGACCGGAGCAGCGGCTTTTGGAAGCACCCTCAGCATCATCAGCAGTATCAACATCAGCAACTGCAGTATCCCGGACAACCGCGGTTTATTAGGGGTATCTCGCCGGGCTCAGACGAGGGAGACACAGAAGACGATATGATTCTGGAGCAGGCCATTCGGACGAGGTTACCGCAAGGAAGCCAGAGTCCTGAAAAAGGAAGGAGTCCGAGTCCGCAAAGGGGTGAGGATGTCACGGTGAGGGTGGATGGGTTAAGTCCCCTAAGTGAGGAGGAGTCCAAGGAATCATCGGGACCTGACAATTGTAAGTTATCTTTCGGAAGCCGAATCGATACGAGGTTTTCCTCAGTTTACATATGACATGTAAGGAGATTCCTAACTAGCGCATGTAGATTTCCGCTTTGCTGTCCGCGCAGAAGTCCAGCAACGCACCAAACTTATAGAAGGCGCCATATTGTTTATCCGGCAACGATATCGAGCCATCGTAAAAAGCTGGGTGTCAATACTATCAGGACTCCTGATGGCCTTCGTCTCCATTTCAATTATGAGGGTACTGGTCAAGCCTGCAGCCCCACGACCAGTCGGCGACCTGGTCAAAGTTGCTGGCATCGCACGGTCTTTCGAGCCACTCATTTACTTCTCCGAGCCGGCCGTGGCGCATGTCAAAGACTTGCAGTCCACAAGCATTGCGGTGTGGGATCTCGCCGAGTCTGCGAGTAAGCGGCATGGCAGACGCCGAGATTATTGTTGAGAATCTGGACGCCATTAGCGAGGCCGTGAAGAGGCTTGTTATGGATCTCACCAAATTTCACACCCATGTTGACAGTGACATTGACAGGTAAGATATCTCACCCATTTCTCTGCCAGTCATTCGACACTTTCCATCAGATCCCGTTTCGAAGTACTTTTATAATGACTTCGTTGACTGACTTCATTCCACAGCATTCTTTCCGTCATGGACTGGGCCCGGATGCACCTCAACCGCCTCAACTCACGCCCGCCACCTTCATCCATCTCCCACGCCTACGACAACATCCACAACTTCCTCACCACAACCGCCATTCTTGAAGACACAGCCGGTCAGCCTACGCGCCTCGGCCGCCTCACCACCACCATCTTCGGCATGTCCAACCCGCAGCGCGAGCAGCGCATGGTGCAGCTCCTCTTCAACAACTTCCTGTCCACCCTCGAAGAAGCCATCCAGGCCGAACTTCAAAACTCCGTCTCCCTCTTCGCCCTCTTCGACGACATTGACGCCCACTTCCTCAAACTCGCCCGCACAGTCGCCCACGAGTCCTCCACTCAAGAGGAATTCCAAGCCGAGCTGCTCTCCGGTCTCTGGGCGCGCATCCTCGGCCCTCGCGCAACCCAACTCCGCAAGTTCGAAAAGAACCGTGCCCTCCTCCACGACGTGCGCTCCAAGGCCGTCCGCAACAAAAGCAATCTTGTCGGCCACCATGGCAAACTCCTCACTCTCAAGTCCTCCCTTGAGAGTCTTCGCGGAAAATTAGCTTCTCAGCTCGTTCGGGGTCTCAACTCATCCACGCTCACCCTGGAGGATCAGATTCGTGGCATTGCCTCCGTGCGAGATTATCTCTCTGATGTGCGGGCCCAGCAGAAGAGCAAGGTTATGGAAACGCTGTACTCTATTGATCGGAGTCAAAAATACGGGTATCACGAGATTGAGGGAAACATGATTGCCGATGGATCCCATTAAGTCGCCTTTTTTTCCTTTGTTGATTATTCTTTCTACTTTTGGTATTCGCACTTGAGTTTAGTGCTTCGGTGTTATGGCTACTGGAATTGGATAGCATTGTGTGATGGTATTGAGGGTGTTCTAAATCAAGAACAAGATAGTGTTACAGACACACTTATATATATCTAGTATGCAGTAGGGGCGGTAACAGGCTTTTATAAAATGGCAAACATGGCGTTGTCAGGATAGGCAAACTTGGACTTGCTGGGTGGTCTGAGGGAAGGACAAGAGGGCTTGTCTGTCGTCAATGTAGATAGGTTGACTACTTCAATGCCAAGTTCAATTATAAATTCACTTCAAGACAACGAAATTAACATCAGATTCTTCGCTTTTTCAATTACTTTCACAGGGACTAACTCTTTTCAGAATATTCATTCATTAGAACTCCTACTAGCATAATCCACTTTTGATCAATCCCTGACCTCTCGCAACGTAGGTCATGCGTCCGTCTGTTCAACTGGGGGGGTATAAGCATATCTCAAGTCGGTTTCTTCGCCTGACCGACAACCTTTCAACGCCTTCCCGTCGCGGGCTCTTAGCCCCGATGATAAAAGTCGGTTTGCTGCCACCACCCCGGGCGTCGGCATTCCCTTTTGGCTCCATCTCGAGACCAAGTCATTCCACGGTTAATTTCCCAACTTTTGGTGCTTCCTTGCCTTTTTTGGGAAGAAATAGCAAAGAAGTCTATCTGTACATAATGCAAGCCTTTCGGATATGAGGGCTACGAACCGAGCCTTTGTAAATCAATGAAAAAAGGTCCCTTGCCGCCCACACTTTTGTCCGAAAAAATAAGGATATCCCCAGATATAGGAGCTCAGCGAATTGCTGGAAAAAAAATCGAACAAAGGAAATCAAAAATAGGAAAAATTCGTTCAGGTTTCAGAAGGAGATGCGCAGGCTGTCGACTTAAGCCTTGGCATCTTCCTCCTTCTTGGCGGCGCCTCCTTCGGCCTGCTCGGTGCTCTGGTACTTGACGTATTCGTCGTAAACGGCAAGAGCCTCGTCAACCTTGGCCTTCAGAGCAGCGTCGTCCTCAATCCTAAACAGTGGGTCAGATAAACATTCCGCCGAAGCATGAGGGGAATTCTAGGCTAGAATTGACTTACAGGTTGATAAGCTCAGCATTGTCCATCTCGAGAAGCATGCCAGTGATCTTTCCAGCAAGCTCGGCGTTGATAGCCTGAATCTTGGGGAAGATGGCCTCACCAAGGATCTGCTTTTGCTGAGCGGGAGCAGCATTGCTGAGTTGCTGCTGAAGGACAGAGCCACTTGGTCCCTCGGGACAGGCAGCTGGGTTGGGGCCGTTGTTGTTGCTGTTGTTACGGCTATTTCCACCACGTCCGGCACCCTGGCGGTTGTTGGGAGGGTATCCAGGCATACCACCGGGTCCAGCATTAGGAGGGATGCCACCGCCACCGCCCATGGCAGCCTGCTGAGCCTGCATAGCGGCCATGAACTGAGGAGTACCAGGTTGGCCATACTGAGGAGGGAACTGGCCAGGCATATACATGTTGGGGGGGATCTGCTGGGGAACACCACCACGACC
>AFRD01000626.1:0-13485 GCA_000222875.2 Periglandula ipomoeae IasaF13
GGTTTTATGCTCTTTTTTAATTTCTGACATATTTGATTGAGCAAAGGCTTATTTTACCGCCGGATATTGCTTAATTAGGCAGTCCCGTGGGCTGGAAATTGACATGTGGTGTGAGTGTTTCTTTTCGGATGAAAGTGTTTATTCATTTTTCTAATATCGCTTTTTTTTTCATGTGACGAATGTCTCAATCCCTGAATGTACCACTTTTTTTCTCAACTCCGTAAGGCCCTTCCGATCACCTCCCTCCCCAGATCGCCGACTGGATTCAAATCAAAGTGGGGCGACGTCAATGCTGTGTGGTCATTTTTGGGCAGTTGGTGGAAATCTATGATTGCAAGACGCATCATACAGATAAAATGCGGGTTTACTCCGAAAAGATTTTTTTTTATTATTTCCAATGACTCGATTTACATGTCATGGATATTTCCAATATTTCGAAATCGATCATGATTACAATCAGTGAGCTACAATCAGCACTAAGACCGTGAATACGGTTACCGCCAACTCGGATTTCCAACAGGGATGGCCACTTAGCGCCCGCGACATCGATCGTCGATTGTCAATGGGATCAGCAAATGTGTTTTTACCCATCTACCTTTCCCAGAAACTTGCATCGTCTCTCGGGGTCTTATTTCCGTTTGGCGATGCAGGGTTCTTTCTTGTCTGATTTCTTTTATGTCCGGACAGTACTGTACTGGTATAGATAAGCAGACATACCAACGGAGTCACAGCACATTATAACATGACCACACCCCGTTGGCGGAAAAGACTGGTGAACACGTTTATGCACGTGTCCCGTTTGACTTGTCACGCTAGCGGCTGGCCCCCATCACGATGCAAATTGCCCTTTTGGAGATTCGGTGCCATATTCTCGATGGCTGATGGGAATCCAAGGGAGGAGTTGGTATATTTTGCCTTTTCGGCCCCGCGGACTGCTGGCTTCGTACTGTGTGATTACAATCCTACGCTTTTGCATCCTTGATTTATGATTATATGCGATCATCTGGATCCGAGACGCGTGGAGGTTTTTAGGCTTTCCTGTGCATGGGACATTGAGCTCCGGGTCTGAGGATGTAGCGGCATGTACTCGCGCTCTTTTTGTGATTAAAAAAGCTCCGCAGGTTCGCAACCATTGTGCAATGCTGGCCGCTTGACACAGAAATGCAGGTGATGCAACACTTCGCGACAGAAAAAGCACACGCCCCTCCTCACATATTGACTTGAGCCTGTAACGCAGTTTGATGCCGGCTCGCGCATGAAGCTTGACCGTTACGAGGCGGCTCGGCAGCATGCACCGCGAACGGCCCCGTAGTTCCTCCCCTGTCTGCATCGTGGTTTTCCCAAAGCATCGTGGTTTTTGATTGTTCTGACGCGATTTTTGAATTATTTTTTCCCATTGGACGTCTGATAACCTTCCTACTCGATTGCAGTCGCGCAACTCGATACATGTGGGAAGCTTGTCGGAGGCTCGTCCGCGACCAATCAAGTACGGATCCTGTAGGAAGCCGCTCTCAAACACTTGGATGCTTCCCGTTAATTTTGCCTTCTGGCATAATTGAGAGGGACTTGAAAACCATCCTTCCGAGTCAGTTGCGCTGCTGGAGAGCTCGTCGCGATAAGAGCTACCTACCCACAGCGGACCGGAGTCGATATTCCCCGCACGGCAGCCTGTCTCTGCCGCGACGCCGTCGTCCTCGGGTGCATCAGCCAAAACTTGCTCATTGACTGTGGCAGGCGGCTTTGGGATCATGGGACAGGACTGCCACAGTCCATGGCTGGTCCAGGCCCTGTTCATGCAGTCAAGGCTAATTCGATTGCCGCCGGCACGAAGAATGCCTTACAAAGGGGGATCCTCTCTGCAACAACGCCGCTTTCAATTATAGTGTTGATGATTAGTATTGTCGGCACCGGGAGCTATCAGATCCGAAGCAATAGTTGATCGGAGTTGTATCGTACCGTGAGAAGCGCCAGGAGCTTAAAATTAGTGAGAGCCTGGAACCTCTGCCGCAGCGTCCTTGACCATAAGCCAGCAGCTCTCACTCACACAGAAACATCGGCGTACTTTCTTGTCATTCAAGCCCCTTCCCATAGCGCGCTGTCGAAAAGCAATAGATTGCTTCCACAGGCGCCCTACCCAGCCATCCGGCTTGGCTGTCCTCTATATATGGACCTGTAGGCTTGATTCCAGCCATAGCTAATCGAGGGCCGGCCGCCCTTGGCTCGTCTGCTAGTCGTTTGAGGTAATACTCGCGACTACGCAGGGTGAACATGGCTTGTTACCGTGGTCACAGCAATAACGCACCTTGCTCAATGGTTCTGCCGGGAATCAAGCACTAGACCTGAACTTCGGCCGAAGAAAGGTCCAGCCTTCTTCGAGGTCGCATGTTGTTATCTTGTGTTGGTTAATTGCATCAAGCCTGTATTTTCTCAAAACCGGTTCTTGCACGCCACAGGATAGCATGGCTTGTCCTCCAGTATCGATTCAATCGAAAGCTTCCAGATATTCCATCAGCACGCCTGTCCCTTTCGGGGCTTGCGGAAAGGCAAGTCCACTGTGATTCCCCCATCTCGGGGAAACTGGCCGGCAAACTCTAGCTAATTTAACTCGAGTGCCTTGCGCAGCTGTGTTCCTTTGCCCATCCCCACCATGCTTTTTTTCAGCAAACCACTCTATCAGCAAGTCTGTTGATTGGCTGGCCCACGAACTCTCAAGCGTAGAGTGTGGAACATCACCTGCAGGGGCTCAAAGTTTATCGCTAACACCGGCCATCGCAATCGAATGATCAATGTGTCGATGTCGACGTAAGTTAAGGTTTGGCCGCTTCGACGTTGTCATCCTTTCCGGTTGTGACTGGTCTCTTCTCTGGGGAAGGAGGGAAGCGATGACATTTTGGGACTCTTCTGTCAGGGCTGCAACTTCCGTGTTACTGCTGTACGGGAGGGAGGTAACCTTGATGCGACTACTGTTACTTCGCCGTGCCTCAAAAGGGAAAACGGGGATTAGGGCATGCGGGCAAGCGGGTTGGTAATAGCCTATTGACCTGGGATCGCAGTAAAGTCGAACATTCCAGGCTGTATGGAGCCCAATCTCCCTCCCTTTCTTTCTTGGTTGCCCGCTCCGACTATTAGCACCAAAAACGGGATGAGTTCGGGAAACATCCGGCACCCTCGGAGGCAGTTCATAAGCTAGTTGTTTGGTTCGCCTGCTGGTCTGGGTTGGACGCCCTGTAAGGCGCATGGTTGCATCTGATACGCTGGGTACGAAGGTGACAAGCCTCACTTGCCGCCTTTTTTTGGGTTCCCTTGAATGACAAAGCTGGACCAGATGCACTCACAGTCCTGTAAGTACTGTACAAAATATCACGCCGCATCAGACTGCTTCTCCGCGCAGGAGCCACTGGCAGTGAGTATTAAGGAACATGCTGACTGCAGACACGAAGCCACGCTCAGCCTCAGGGAGCCACAGGACGCAGTTCGACGGGTTTGTTCTCCATCGCGAACACTCGTGAATTTGAGACATCAACGGAGCCGAGCGGATACTGATGTGAGAAGGACGCCCCGAGTTGTCAAATGCACACAACTGCACATGGTTGCTCTCGGCACCAAATTTCTTCATCTGCATGTAATATCACACGCACGGCATGGCTTCGTTGAGCCCGTCGATTCAATTGCCGGGTTGTGACCTAGACCAGCGAACCAAACCAGTCATCTCCACAGCCGCCTGGACTCGAGATGGTTTTTGACCTGTCAGTGCCGGAGCTTTCTCATCTCACCGAGGGGTGTGGTGTATTGCGATTCGCTCCAGACCAGGCGTGGCGGCTGTCAAAACGAAGAAAACTAACACCAAGCGAAAGAGCGGGCGGGGACGGCAAGCCTTTCTGGGTACTGCAATAACATCCAGTCTGCAAGCAGCCCTGAATAGTGGCTATTTGCTGTACTGTACTGAACAGTACAGTAATCAAGCCGACGGACAGATATCATTGAGGCCAGACTCAGCCATGCTCGCCTTGGAGTCGTCTTTCATGCTGGAGCATGTTGGAGGCATCGTGGAACCCCGCCCCGCTCGTAGAAAAAAAAAAGCTTGCTGGGCGCAGCGAAGTCAACATGGAGCCAGACCCTTGCGGCTAGCCTGACGTTCTAGATCTTCCAGGGTCGGCAAACCTCACAAGGAGATGTTTCAAGATGCTCGTCCATCAGGCCACACGCCCACTGCGCCAAGTCGCACGCGCAAGCACGCAGGCACATTGCTGCTGTGTTTAGCCCGACTTTGACGATGTGCCAAGCTGCCGTGGTCGTCGACGTGGCTGTAGTGATTAGGAGGAGCTTCCTTCCAACCCGAGAAATAAATGCGCCAAACGGGGCTACATGGCTGATGGGAAGTGCGAGGTGAGCCCATTTGCTCATTTGTTTGGCATCGTGTTCGTCTTGGCTCGGCATAATTTTGCCATGGCTTGAAACATCGCACATGCCATTTATTGCTGGTACCATATTACAGGATTGCGAGTATAGCACAGCAAAGCACGGCGTCGAACAATAGTCAGTCCAGAACTGTAGTACATACAGACCTGTGCCCCCTTTGCGGCGGGATCATCTCAGCTCGGAATCGCCACTTTTGGTCCGAGTTGCACGTCTCGACCGGCCTGTGGCTTGGTGAGCTGCCCTTGCACGACATTCCAGGTTTGACAGCAGCGCTGAGGCTTGCACAGTATCGTGCACCAGTGTTTGAGAACGAGTCTGCTCTGGTAAGTGAATTGCTGTAAAGGGGTACTTGTGTTGTTCTGGCCTGGTCTGGAGCTCTGGAGCTTCGAGGCTCCAGTGAGCCCTTGCTGACCAGCCTTTGTTAAACCCACCTTGACAATAATATTAGATAGAACAAAGCAGTCCTATATTTACTATACAGCAATCCTGCGTCTGTTTCTTTCCGATGAAATTATTCACTAAGTGCGGTAGGCACAGTCACACGCCCCCTTTTCAATGTTCCATCCTGGACGCTCTGGCACCGACATCCCTTTGTTCTTGGGTTCGTCGCTCGCCGACCCCCCTGGTTCGACGATGCATGTTGTAGAGCACCCTTCCTCTTCGGAGCCGATTGCGGAGGGAAGCGGAAGACATGGCTTCTAGTCGCCTTGGCAATCACCTTCACCTGCTTCTTCACGGATAGATTGATACTGTACAGTCCACGGTCAGCCTGCATTGGACAACAATCACTCACGCCCTGCCAGCCGACTTTTTATTGCCCTGTTCTGGAATCGGGTGCTTCGGGGTCAAGCCAAGCCCATGAGTAAAGCAAGAGTGCCTAGGTATTAGGAATCATAGCAATAGCATAGCGTGATATGCCCAGAGGCCGGGTTCAAGACATGCCGACTTTGGGCCACAACTCCCGTTCTATTGCTACTTCATTGCAATCACCCGACAAGATGCTACATGACACCTGCATTTCTCGCCTGGAACAAATAGCAGTACTGGCCTTGTGCCCAAATGAGTCGACTTTGCGACGTACGTCGTCGCGCCATCGGAGAATTTAACAGGGTCTCGCATACACTTACACGCAGATATAAGCTGGGCTGGACTGGGCCGGCTGGTCAATCTACACGCCGTGTCACAATGCAATTCATAGAGCCTAGACCCAAGTCTGCCCAGGCCACCGAGTGCCAAAGATCCTTGGGGCAGGAAATTGAGGCTGTAAGCTGCGGTGGTGCAGGGCCGCGTACGAAAACGAACGGTCGACTTGTATTGAATGAGGCTGCGCCTCGAACACTGACGACCAACGTCGGCGTCTCGAAGTGACAGCTCAACTTATTTTTATGCGCATGGACTCCTCCCACCGCGATTACCGACATGTTGTCCTCCGTAGTCCTGAAGACAGTACCAGAAGGCGGCCCTGAGGAGCGTCTTTGCCAAGACTGAGATGTTCCAACAAAACAATTGTGACTGATGCTCATATGTGACAAGTAGACTGGCCCGAGAGCGAGATGTCATGCATCACTGTACGACGGCCGATGGCCGAGAAAAACGCAAATACTGAATGGGCGTCACACTTGTGCTTTCCTTATCCGAGCCTGTTCTATTTTTCCAATATCCATGTGCTGTCGACACCTAGACCCAGCCACGATGTCTACACGGCTGCCTGGGCTTCATGCATGGCGCGGACGAGAATAAACACATGACGAAGCAAGCTGTGCGGGTTCATTCCGCTTCGGCGAACCGCAGAGACTAGACCCTGAATCGACCTTTTAACTTATTAATTGCTGGTGTGGGGGGGTTCCTGCCCGAGTGAAGAGTCGATAAATATCGTGTGTTTCATTGTGCACGTTTATTTTTGTTTCCTATAGTACGGGACTTAAGGGCGTGTTTTATTGCTCTGCGGTACTGTACTGTACAGTAAGTAGCGCGGGCTTATATTGGGCAGCATTGCTATACCGCATCAGCCTTGTGGGAGATTGTCAAATTTAACCATAGGGGGGCCGCGCGCGGGTATCGTGACGTTCTAGACTATTCTTCGGGTAGATGCTTGTAATATCGAGCGCAGATTTTCCCGTGCGTCAATTCTCGTGTGTTCGAACTTCGAACTCGCATGACATGTTCTAGTTTATCGAATTATTGTTCCTCCGCCTGACACTGCTCTTCTGTGGGCAAACGCAAGGCGGAAATCTGAAGGCGTTTCGTTATCGTTCGAGTACTCCTGTTTAGCAAAGCGGCGGTTCCGAGATTATGGCGCGGGCGCAGAATTGACATTGTCACTATCTTAGCACGTCGTAGCTCGATTGACTGCTGCAGAAAGTCGGATTGCCATACCTTGGTTAGGGTATCTGTTGATGGTCGAAACGGAACTTCGGGAGAGGGCTCACGTTAGCTATCTTGCTCTTCTACAGCTCTCCATTTTCTGGTCATGACAGCTACTTGGAATCAACGTGCGGCAGCAATAGTTTCGAATGACTACTAAAAGCAATTCCATCGACAATTGTGTACTTATTCAACTACAAATCATGGTCTTTTCCAAGCTTCTGGACTTAACGCGCAGTCATCACGCGTTCGACAAAGCTCGGAAATTTGTATCCATTGTAGATTCTGGTCTCTAGTATTCGAGAATAAGCCAATGAATGTATGCTACGCATAGCTTGACCACGCAAAACACACAGCTCTTATCTAGGACTTAGATTCGTTTTGATCTAAGTGATGGCAGCTATGCCTTCCTCTCTAGTACTTGCTCAACTCGTCCACAGCGGGATGTACTTCCTGACAGCATTACCATTGATTGCGACCAGTAATTATCGACGCAGGATGCTGGTTCTCGAGTCCTAGTGGTAGGATATGTAGCGAAGGCGCTCCGATCCTTGGAGGTGTTGTATTGTCTCGGTGTTTGGTGTCGCAGAGTTGCTGTGATGAAGCCGACACCCAGTTGGACTTCATACGCTGTCCCAGCTTCGAACGTCACAGTGATCTTAGCTCAATCTTTTGTGTTCAAAATTCGTCGGGTTGCATTCGAGATTCTGCGCAGCCTTGTCATCACACAACTCGGGTTAGACGGTATGTCGGAGAAACTCAAGGCCAATGCTGAGTTCAGAAGAAACTGCTTTCTTGTCAGCAACTGAAAAGAACTTGCATTGTTGACACCATAATGTACAGAGGTTTTGGCACATTCATTGCACCCAATATTGCACCCAATATGTTTCGTCGACAGAAACGTCGCTATCAAAGCTCTCGTTGTGTGAGAGCAGCAGGCTGATCAACAAAATCTACAAGGGCCGCAAGGTTCGATATATGTGTTCCATCGTCCATCATCTTCAGAAAATAGTGAGGAGATCATACCTAAAGCCTATGTCTGTTCAGTCCGTCGGGCGCCGCCATAACCCACCTACTCCCTCAGAAACGGCCTGGCCAATTCTGTATCGCAAATGCTTTGTTGTGCTTCTTCCATTCAAACTCAGCTGTGTTGCCCGACTCCATCTCCATCTCTGCCAACTCGGCTAGCACTGTTGTGCAATTGTCCATTAAATCAGGTTGGCCCATGACCTGCTCTGCAAGAATGCGCAATTGCGTGGGGAAACTTGCGTCTCGATAGTGATCAATGACCATCGCCTGAGTGAGTGGAACGTGCAAGTCATGGAACTGCGAGCGTTGCAGGCCCATTTGTACGCATTCGTGTTCATTCGTAGTCGTCCACCACTGAGGAAGCAATCGAAAATGAGTCGCCGCTTGGGTTAAGTACCTGTTGAAGTCGTGTGCTGAATCTTTCATGCCAGCGAATATGCTCCCAGGTGTGTTATCTATCGAAAATCGAAACTTGTCGTGGGAGTGAAGACGATACAAGTCTATCAACAGTTGGTACACATCCTCCACAGGACGCTCGTGAAGCCATGTTCGGGCTTCCAGGTGGATGAAAGGCAGCTTCTTGGGCTGGAGTGGGCTTGATGGAGACAGTATCGTGGCTCGTGAGGTCTTGGATGGTGTTGTTGGTGGTGGTCCGATGAGATAATTATTAGGAAAGGCCATGCAGTCCTGGACGTGGGAGCGAAAGGCACTCCCAGATAGACACTGGCATCGAAGACATATCGTGATCCGGCATCTGTTGCAATGGAAGAGCTTTTGACCAGGCCAAGAGTCTCCGCAGTTTTCGCAAGCTCGAGTCGATGTAAGGATATGCCGAGTCGATGGGTCTGGCGGGTTTCGATCCATCTCAGTCGCAACAGCAATCCAGATATTGATGTCTATTGCCGCTGGTGATGGGTTCTGTTCTTTAGTCAAGATAAATTGGCGAGATGTGGCTTCGGTGGGGGAAGAAGCAAAAGTGAATGCTAAAGCAAACGGACTGTAATAGCAGTGTGTAACTCTCTGTTGGGGTGATGAATCGAAAGTGAAGTCCAGCCAGATGGGGTGATTCTCCTGATCACAAGCCAAACCATTCTGCCCTCATCTCGGAAAGATGCATTTAGTTTAATAGACACACTTGTTTGCATTCACAAAATGGGATGGAACGGATGTGCTAGGAAATGATATTGCTATTGCACGATGCTTCATCATCGTTCGGCGAATGACGAGATGAGGACTCAATCGAATGGTAGACGAACCACTGCTACCCTGGACGATTTGTGAGATTCATGAGACGTCGTCGCCGCTTTGTGGTGCGTGCTGCTTCTTCGCATTGTTAACCCAAAGGGCATATTTCGGTCACTGCCCGGAAAGATTCTGGCAATGCAAGTGAGTGCAGGGCTGAGCAGGAAAGAGACGCAGACAGCCATCATTTCACGATGAGGCTACGTCGAAGAATCACACACATTGTGCACGAAATGCTAGGGATTCGATGGCGTCGCTGCTAGCGTCGCAAGACAACAAAAAATAGAACAGAACAAGGGAGGCTACATGGACTGGGTTAGCTCTAAGTCAGCTTACATTAGATCCAAGGCTTTTGGCACGCTTATCATCATTTGATCTGGCCTGTTTTGCTAGCCGTCAGCCGAAGTTGCATCGGCAGTTGTCTGGTGCATGTGGGAGCATCGAGCAGCAAATGCTTGTCGGGGGCAATCCGGCGAGCGCGGCAGTGCTGCCAGCTGGTTGGCTGATGCGCCAACTGATGGCACATGCTGTCGGCTTCTCCAGCGCTGGGACCATCGCCGGACCCACCCAAAACCAGAGCAGGCATTCAATGGCTGCATCTCGCAGACGGCTTCATTCAGCATTCTCACCTCGCGTCGGGACGTCTGGCTGGGCTGACCGTCATCAAGAAAAGAATAAACATCCATTGCTCAAGGAACTTAAGGGGTGAAGGGAGAGAGTGACCTCGTCCTTTCGAAACAGAAGTCGGACATTGCACATCCAATCCGCAATCAGCTGCGATGACTACGACGAATCTTCCCTATGACTGCGGAACCGCATGACATGACATGAGCATTCATCAACGAACAATATGAGCGAAGCACCGAAGCCGAAGCAAGCTGCTTGCTTGGTATGCCGTCGGAGCAAAATCAAATGTGACTGGACGCCGCCAGACGGCCGCTGCAAGAGATGTACCCAGCTGGGTCAAGAATGCATTCGTCCCGACTTTCATGCTGGCCGCCAGAGGGGTATCAAAAAGTATGCACTGTAGCCCAATCGCACGTCTGATTCGGCTCCAAATGACTTGAGCTAACATGACGACCTTCTTTTACTCTATAGTAAGAGAGTTGGCTTGGATAAGGCGCTCTTCCAGGTTGAACAAGCTGTCAAAAGAGCTCGATCTGGACAACAGCAAACAGCAGAAGATGACAAAGTCGTCACTCAGATGAGAGCCCTCATGGGTCAGATTGATGGAAGCGAGTGGTCTCCCGGTCAATTGTCTAGCAATCAGGATGGCCGTGATGATGACCCCTCATCGAGTGAAGATGCTGAGGAATTGACCGACCAAAACTCCACGTCTGAGTTCGCACATCGTACAGAGGAAAGTTTAGCTGTGGATGACGCGGAAAATCCTCTTCAATTGCTTGCGCGGGCGTCGTATTTTCAGCCATCCCGAGATGTCCGTAGCCGGAGCACACCACAGCATACCCGCAAGAAAGGCACCACGTCCAACACGAACCCGGAGGCTGCGTCTCTCGAGGCTTTCTTCTCAGGAGCAAAGGTGAATCTCGACGTGGGCAGTGACGTGGACCCTATCGAACTTGGGCTCGTGACTGAAGATGAGGCTGAATCACTTTTCTCATAGTGAGTGGAGTATCATACAACACACATCAGCTCGCCAGAGCCCTTTTCTTACTTCAAAACAGTTTCCATGCAGATTTGGCACACACGCGATGGGGTCTTGGCCCCAGGCTATACACCATGGCATATAAACGCTCCAGATCTGCTTTCCTCTGTACGTCGATTCTTGCGGCATCTGCCCTGTACATTCCAACGGCTTCTGCTCTGTCCAAACGCCTCTCGAATCATGTCACGGCTCTAGCGCACAGAGTCATGCTCCGCAGACACAAATCCATCGAAATTGTGCTGGCTTTTATGGTGAATATCCCGTTGATGTTTCCTGGTAATCATAGCACAGACGATGAGGCTTGTGTGTATATTTCTATGGCTACCAGTGTCGCTATTGATCTGTCTTCACAAGGTTCTTGTTCCGACAGAGGTTCTTCAACAAGGATCAAAATTGGCTCTCGCTCGTGGCGAATGTTTGGATACTCGAACAGCCCTGGCTATGGATGGGTATCCGGATTTGGAACCGTGGACGGACAAGGCCAAGCTCCTCCTTCGTAATCGAGAGCGCTGTTGGATATCCCTTTTCGTCCTGGAACGAGGGTTAAGTTTCTGAATTTAGATCTACCCTACCTATCATTACTAAAGACTACTGTAGCATGTCACTTGCCCGCGGGCGCCCCTTTGTGGTGCCTGTCACCAGGTTGATCAAGGACTGCGACAGCTGGTACCGCTCGGTGGTTGGCGATCCGAAAGATGGCCACTTGGTTTCAATGGCTGTGTTGCGACGCGATCTGGTAAGCAGTTATTCGAATCCAACCTGTAATTCGCTTTCTAACATCTTTCAGGATGGACTCTTTTCCACCGTTCGTGCTTTATGTGACGGGTCGCAGAACCCTGTCAGTGACGGATCACTAATTGCCCAATCGTAAGTCACCTACCTACCTATTCCTTACATTGAAACCATTTTTCTTGTTCTAACAACACCTAGTATTCAAAGCTCAATTGAGCGTTTCTTTGACCAGTGGTACACTGAATGGGGCGTATCTATAGGCATCGGACCACGTAAGGCTTGTATAAAATATCTTGGCTATTGCCATTACTGACAGTGTTTTAGAGCGTCGATTACCGCCTTATATTGATATTCTCGTCACACACACTCGCTTATCCACCTACGGCGGTGTTATAAACCACCCTACAGCCCCTTTGGAAGTCCGACGCTTCTTCCAGACTGCTGGGCTCGCATCTGCCCTGAATGTCATGAGGGCAGCAATCCAAGGCGAATCGCAGTTGCAATCAATGCCAAACAACACCGCCATTATGATTTCATTTGCAGCCTGTTTTGCTTTGACTCTCAGTACTTATACATCAGGCGGATCGACTCTCGCCCCTAGCATTCGAAAATTGATAGACGAAGCAGGTGGTGTATTGGAGAGGATTGGTACAGTGACGGCGCACCGAAATGGCCTGTCGGCATTGTATGGCAAATATCTAAAACAAATTGTACACAAGGCCGCGGAACAGAACGGACACACTCAGCCGGCGCCGCCACACAACACGGCCGCTGCCCAAATGCCAGAAATACAACAGATTGGCGCCCCTGTCGGTGCCCAGATACCTACAGCCGATACTGGTGCTCATGCGAACAACAACAACAACAACTTTATGAACCAGCAGCAACTCTTGTGGCCCGAGCCCCTCCAGTTCTCGACCATGTCCGATGATCAAATTGCTCAGGTTCTCAACCAACCAGGCAACGAATTTGAGCCCTCGTTCGGCGGGCTGTCTTGGGAAGACATGAACAACTTTGACTGGTTGCATTGGCCTGAATTCGTATAAGGAGCCACTACGGTTGCTTATGGCAGCGAATTACTTGAGTCTTGAAAGACATATCAGAATCCTCACATACTGGCAGTCTTTTGCTGGCCTTTTGACCAATCCAACTGAGAAAGGTTCTTCAGTTGTTCCATGAAGACGAATGTCAGGATTGTATGTGGCCTGCCGGTGCGTTGTCAGTACCCTGGTCACATCGCATCTAAAGGGAACCTACGTCAGTCGCAGCCACGCAGGCATCCAGCCTTTCATCAAGAAACGAGGACCCTCATCTTGCAAGCTTCTGCGTAAAACTTGGAGGAAGCCCTATGAGCAGTCAGTGGCAGCCCTTAAAGAGATTGCATCTGGGCTTGGTCTCACTTCTCGAGCTACGCTTGATTACATGCGACTCTTCATCACGTCTGCCGGGGCGCATAGTGTCGTCGCGACTGTGCCTGCCATCAGCGAGGCTATAGCATGCGTTGCAATTCCGTCGTCCATGTTGGTTGACGACAAGATGTATTGCTTTGCAAATGTATATCTGGTGGACTAATGTGAGAACCTCGGTCTAGGGCAACATGGAAAGTGATGGGGTGGGAACTTACGATGCGATTTGAGAGACGTCTATCATGTTGTTGCCCATTTAGCCTCTATGCCAAAGATGGTGCTACTGAGAAAGAGACTTACTCATGAGGACGCTTCTGGCAACATTTGGACCCAGGCCCCGACTGAATGCTCTTGTGCCTTCTTCTTGCCACACTCTCCACAGGCCGACAAGCGCGTTTGAGTATTGAAACCTCGCACTGGCGGCCTTGGCACCATCAGCGCACATACGAACGAGCACAATCTCGGTCGGATTGCCGATGAGACCGGCAATACCGCCAGATACACCCGCACAAGCAATGTTCCATGACGCAGGAAGCCTGTCCCTGCCGGATCTCTGGAGCACTTGTGACGACAAGTAGCTGTGAAGACCAAAACGTGCGGTTGAGTACGTGCCTTGTCGGAGGATGG
>AFRD01000625.1:7500-10000 GCA_000222875.2 Periglandula ipomoeae IasaF13
TCTGCCTTTGATCCCCTTTGCCTTTTTTGTTTTTGGAGTCCCGGCGCAGCCCCGTTTGAAAGCGAGAGTAAGCCAGTTCCAGTAGGAGTTGAATTGGATGGGCTTGCAACCTTCAGGCCTTCCCCCTGGCTCCCGCTTGTGCTGCTAAGAACTAGAACTCAGAAGTAAGAGCACACTGACTTGTTATTACTTGTGAGCTTCAGGTCCCATCCGTCCAGAACTCGAACTGCCAACTACAGTTACAGCTTAGTTTTCCTTCCCTAGTAGTCAGTGAAAGAAGGATTAGAAGGTTGAGCCAAGCCAAGGGGTTTACTTAATTGCTTGTAAAAACAGAGAGCGATGCCCAGAAAGCAGCTAAGCAACAACTGGGAGAAGACTCACACGATATCCAATACTCAAGGATGGAAATAGCGAAATCAGCAAGAGAAAGCCGCAGCCGTAGTAGATCTACGATCAGAGCAGAAAACAAGTCAAAGTCACGGTGGCTATAAAGGACATCTAACGGCCGCTAGACCAGAGCTCTTAAGGTCAACCCTTACACAACAGCCGATACGATGAGTTAAGCTAAAACATAGGACAAGCCGAGCTAATCGATGGCTCCTAGCCTATAGTGAGACTTCCTATTTTGCCATTTCACTACTTTTCCAGTCAAGCCCTGTTCTGCGCTACAATCCACACATACCATACACGGAAACCAGAGTTTCGTTTCGCCCCCGCCTCATTACCAGATTTGCTCTCATTGCTCCCGTTGCTGACACCAGGACATCTCCATCAAAGAAAACTATCCCCCCTCTCAAGCATATCACATGCCCGGTCCGTTCGCTTACACTCACTGCTCCGCTCATCCATTCAATCCTTTCTTTTTGACATCGCATTCCCTTATTCCCGCGAGTAAAATACCCCGCTCCTTGCTTGAATAAATGCAACAACTATTCCATTCCGTTCTATTGCCCACGCTTACTTACGCGTAGCTACTGTGACTCGGGAATCAAGGCAGGCAGCTAAGGGACTACTTTACCATAGTTCCAAACTAGGAGCTAAAACTCAAGGAGAGATTCTATTGAAACAGAAAAGGAATTCCCGGAAATCCTTCTTGACGACGCATCCAGCAGGAATCGAACCTACGAATTTGCCCCTTGTATAGGTTGGGCGCTTTCACCATTCAGCCATGGATGCAAAGAGACTCAGCGAGTGAACTAGGCTTGGGTATTCGCTTCTCTATTTCTTCCGTTAAAGGAGATTCGAGAAAAGATGGAATAGGAAGACGTGTTTCCAGAACGAACAAGATACGGGTTGAGAAGGGGGAGTTAGCAAAGTTAGACAAGATTGGAATGGGCATAGGAACATGTATTGATGTACCAGATCGGCTAATGCTCCCAGGTTGATGCAATGTATTCCACCAGTTGACTGAAGACTTAATTATTGGTATATCGATCGGTCCAGCACGGATTGAAATAGGAGCCGGTTCGACAGGAAGCTTTTGAAAACGCAGTGCACCCAAGTAAATAAGGAACAAGATGAATACAGAGGTTAAACGAGCATCCCACACCCAAAAGGTGCCCCACATAGGTCTTCCCCGAAACCCCCCCGTAACTAAGGTAAACAACGTAGAAAAAGCACCCATTTCTATACCGGTTCCGGAAGAGCGAAGAAAAAGGGGATGTTTTGTTAATAGGAACAAGAAAGTGTTTATAGCCGTAACGATATAAACAAGAATACTCATCCGAGCCGCAGGAACATGTACATACAGAATACGAGAATTTCCACCTTGTTGAAGATCTAGTGGTGCTACCCGAAGACTTAAATGAATAGCCATCGCTGTTAAGAACAACCGAGATCCAATGAGAATTTTCGCGTAGCTTCTGGTCTTTGACATCAAAAAATAAGGTTGTAATAACGAAAGGGACATGTGAGAATTTGGTCCTAGCTAGTGGAACAAGAAAGACATGGATCTATATTCAATACGCAATCAAAGGATTTCCCCCTTTCAGAATTGTATAGAATTTTTTGATTCGTCATTCATGAATCATTCATTAGAATCCCCAATAGAAGAATTCCCTTTTTGCTTCGCTCGTGCGTGGCACTCCTTGCTCGCGGAGCGGCATACCGAAAAAAGAAAAGAAACACGTGCAACCATCCAACCGGAGAGCCTTATAACCATGACAGCAGGAGTCTGGTTGATTCTATGTAGAGCTCACTGGAAGGATTATGTAATTCTAAAAGAAGATTGAGCGCGGGGTCAGCACCCAGGCCCGCGGGAGTTGCCGTATTGAAGCTCTCCAGGTGGCGAGCTACGTCCAAGCTGGTGTGTGATGGCGGAACGGCTAAGTTATGTAACTGAAAGTAATGATCGATCAAGCGAGAAGCCTTTGTTAAGCAAGAGCTCATGGCTATCGCCTGGATCCGGTTTGAGAGCCTCGAATCCTTCGAAATATTGAATACGGGCCGTATCCACGGGCTCAATTTGCCTGTTCGTCGGCCTACGGCGCGAAAAATGCTT
>AFRD01000624.1:0-13637 GCA_000222875.2 Periglandula ipomoeae IasaF13
TTTTTTTTTTTTTTTNTTTTTTTTTTTTTTTTTTTTTTTGTTTTATCCAGCTTTACCTGGCTGCTGCAGATGGAGTCGACTGAAGAGCCGCTTCCAGCCACATCACACTTATGAGGCTCGATTTTGAGCGCTATTTCTCCAGTGTCAGAGCCTCTCTCGAAGAGAGGACGCAACGATCTGGCACTCTTGGCCCTTTTCAGCGTCGGAGACTGAGAAGCGGGGGGTTTGGGGCAGATTATTGGTCCCAGACGAAGCGACCATCCGTCTCTTCTGGCGCAGATCTTTCTGGACGATGATGCAAAACCTATCTCTTGGCATATAGGAAAACTTGGTGCTGGGTCCCACTTGCATCAAGCACAGTCAAACAGCTCTAATAACAGACTAGCTCATATGCGCTTTCTGGACTATTTACGAGCTTGGAGTTGTTCTAGTCCGAGTTTGAATTGCGCCGGAATGACTCCAGTCAGCGTTGACTTTCAACATTATATTTATGCTATCATTCCAGGATAGCAATTTAGACCTTTGACGACTCCTGGCTTTTGGGAGCACAGCAGTTGGCTCTGCAAGTCCGTGAGCTGCCGAGCTTGGATGCACTTTGTGACAGTACAGTAAGCACCCGGCTTACAGTAGGTACATGTAAACTGGCTGATGTTGTTTCCTATTGCAGTTACTGCCGCCCACATCTGCCGTCAAATTCGAACAAATTTTACAATAGTCAGAGCCCCACGAGCGCATTGACAGCCAGCTTCTCTTGCGTAGACTCTGTTTTCTGTTCTTGGAAGGCACCTGATTGGATAAATCTTGGCGTGGGTACAAGCTAATCAAAACAATGATTGACGGAGAGCCGAGCATTGGCCGCCACTAGCTTCTAGAACTTGAGCTGTGCAAAACCCTGCCAAATAAGCAAATGGTCCTCGTTGACAAAGCTCATCTCTAACGATTCCAGTACTGGTTCTCGTCAGTCTCGGGGTGCCCGAAACGGGTTGAAAGCCATTGCAGGTCACAACAAAACGAAAAGCAGGGAATCGAAAGGGAGGGAAGGAGAAAGACCTACTAATGAAAGTTTACCGCCTCCTCCACATGACACTTGCATAAGGTTTACGCGCCATGCATCTCGACGCCGTTGTGCGCCGGGAACAAAGAACAGGGTGGCCGGCAGAACAAGTCCTCGGACTAGGTCATTGTTTCATGAAGGCCGCAGGGTAGTGAGCTTTATGCCTGCGCCGGATCCAACAACTGCACCTCACTATGACCAATTGATCGTTGTTTTACAAATTACTCTTGGCATTGTCTAAGCAATGCCACAAGACGCTGGGTCAGGCTTTACTGTTTTTCCCTTTGGTAGGCAGACGTGTGAAAGCATTGTTTACGAAAAAGGCCGAGCCGACCTTTGGGCGTTGTTTCGTCGTTCACTGCCGTGAGTGACCACATCGGTCTTGTCAAGTAACCCCGGAACGGCTCTAGGAGGGCTAGCCGGCCAAAGATGGGCCAATTCCACAACAATGTTTGGCGCCAGTCATCGAACCAATGCTCCTGTACTCCATACTTGGTCAGGTTCGGACATGGCGAACGGATCACAACATGGCCATGAAGTCGGGCTGGAGTCCAGTGCGCTGAATCACGGGCCGCGTTTCAAATTAGCGCTGCCTGGAATCATCGCTTGGTGCCATGGTTATGGTCAAACGAAAAAAAAGGAATCCCATAGTAGTAGGGCCCTCAATCATGGTGGGAGAAGTTCAAACTGCGAAAAGTGGCCGCCTGAAATATCCGAAGCAAGTTTGGCCAAACACTTTGATTCCTAGTTGGAGAATATCACATGCGACGAATTGAATTGAGGGGTAGCTGGCGGGCTTAGGAAGGAGATAATGCATTAGCATGCTTGGTTTATTTGTTCTTCTCAACTACAATAGGTTAGTTTATCATAATACAATCCAGGGGTGTCCTGGCGAGAAAATTGTGCTGTCTCAGCCAATATAAATCAGTAGCTGCTTATCTAGAACAATACAGCTCCGACGAATGCCGCGTGTCTGCAGAACACTGGCAGATCTTGTAGTACACAACTATCGCTTGACCCATGCTGGCATCTTGCGAGCCTTGACATGGCCATGCTTCTTTCTTTCGACAGTTCTGGGGTCTCGTGTGATACAGCCGGCTGTTAAGTCAAAACGTTAGTTTTTCATCAACGATAACAAAGATGGACAATATTGAAGCCAGCTGTTCGAAAGCATATTGACAAAGGGATATGCTCGTACCTCTTCTCAAAGCCGTTTTCAGAGCCGGCTCATGAGCGATCAATGCCTTGGCAACAGCGAGTGTGATAGCCTCAGTCTGTCCGGTAGTCCCACCTCCTTCTACCAAGACCCAGACATTGTACTTGTCCAATCTCTCAGTTGCTGTCAACGCCCAAACGGCGCTCTCCCGGTCATGGACTCGACCGAAAGCTTCATTGAGAGGCTTCCCATTGACGAGTACTTCTCCTGTGCCCTCCACGACAAAGGCACGTGCCGTTGAAGCCTTTCGCTTGCCCACGCCAACGGCTCTTCCAAATCTGTCAATAGTGATGGGACTGGGCATGTTGAGAAACGGATTGATATCGCGCGCGAATTCCTGGAGAGCTATCTTGACTTCTGCAGGTCGGAGAGTAGGTTCAATGAGGTTGAGCCTCTTCGCGACTCGCAGAACCTTGGCGTAATGAGATGCCTTGATCGGCTCGCCCATTTGAACCCGCATCTCTTCCAGCTTCGTCCACGGAACTTGCGGTGCTTCGCTGGGCGATACAGTTGGTAGGTGGTGAAATCGTGTAAGGAGGTTTGATATTCGGATATAGAGATCATTGAACTGCGGCTCGCGAGAGAAATAGGACGGGGTTGCTGGTACGGTTCGTGCATGCGTGACGCCCTGGTATGGAATTCGTGCGGTTTCGATTAGAGCATTCGAGTTGGCCGCGTCGTCGGCTCTAGTGTTGGTGCTGAGTGTTCTGATACATAGGGGAGCCGCATGCTTCCAGGTCTGCTGATGCAATTGCGAGTTGGCAAGCTGCCTTGGGCATCTCAAATGCCGAAGACCCTTTGAAAAGGTAGCCATAACTACTGCCGCAGCCACGAACTTGCAGACTGTGTCGTCGTGGGTGCCGTCTGGCGGTGGGTATTCGGCAGAATCTCCTGGAGGCAGCTATCCCAAAAACTCGACTTTGCTGCCATCGCGAATTGTAACAGCTGCATCTCTCATCACGTGGAGATTAGATTAAAATCCTGGTTAGACTGAGCCACGCACCAGCCACGGTTGTTGCTTGGACAGCCTCCTTAGCGCGGGGCAAATTTCCAAGCTCCCCCATTTATGAAAAAATTCCTCAGTGATTGTTCGTCTTTCTTCTTGTTTCACCTCACATCTTCAGTTTTTTGTATCTGATCAACTGAGAACTATCGTCAAAATGGCTTTCGGCACTCTCTACACCTCTTCTGTACGTATACAAACCCAAAATAGCACCGGCTTTTTGTTTTCTTTTTGTCCTTCACGATTCAAAGATCTAGAGCTTACTGACTAACCGCTCGACTTCCATCTCTTCAGGACAACCCCCGCTCCATCGCCATCAAGGCGGTCGCGAAGGCCAACAACCTCGAGCTCAACATCGCCGAGGTCGAGTTCGGCAAGCCTGTCGTTGAGCACCAGAAGGCCAACGGTCTTGGCAAGATTCCCGCCTTCGTTGGCGAGGACGGCTTCGCTTTGTCCGAGTGCATTGCTGTCGCCATCTATGGTAAGCTTGCTTTCCTATTTCGTCTGGTTGCTTGTGCCTCGAGTTAGCATAACTTGCGAGACCAAGCCCTCCCGCCATGCTATCCCGTACTCCAACGGCTCGTGCTCCGCTGGGCTTTGCGTGTGATGACTTAGCCTTATTTTATACAGTTATCCCTGTCTGAAATTTCTTGTGTGGATATTGCCTAACTTCTGACCTCTGCCCAACTTACCCAATTTTTTTTTTACTCAGTTTGTATTGCTGCATTGATGACCTGATCGGGCACTGACATCTGATCACAGTTACCTCTCAGAACGAGAAGACCACTCTTCTCGGCAAGACCAAGCAGGAGTATGTTATACCCTGCCGAAATCACAGTCACAAACGTAACAAATGCTGACTTATCCTGCTAGCTATGCCACCATCCTAAAGTGGATGTCCTTCTTCAACTCCGAGATTGTCAAGCCCATTGGCAACTGGTTCCAGCCCCTCGTCGGCAAGCAGCCTTACAACAAGAAGAACGTTGATGATGCCGCCAATGCCGCTGAGAAGGCCATCAAGGTTGTTGAGCAGCACCTCCTGCACAACACCTTCCTGGCTGGCGAGCGCATCACCCTCGCTGACTTGTTCTGCGCCCCTCTCTTGAACCGTGGCTTCCAGTACTTCTTCGACAAGCAGTGGTGCGAGAAGAACCCCAACGTCACCCGTTGGTACGACACCGTTGTCAACCAACCCATCTACACCGCTGTTGCCAAGAAGCTTGACTTCCTCGAGAAGCCCGTTCTGACCAACGTTGCCCCAAAGAAGCCTGAGGCTGCTAAGGAGGCTCCCAAGCCCGCTGCTAAGCCCGCTGCTGCTGCCGCCGCCGCCGAGGAGGATGCCCCCGCTCCCAAGCCCAAGCACCCCATTGAACTCCTCCCCCGTGCCACTTTCCCTATTGATGAGTGGAAGCGCCACTTCTCCAACAACGAGACCCCTGACGCCCTGAAGTGGTTCTGGGAGAACGTTCCCTTCGACGAGTACTCCATCTGGCGATGCGACTACAAGTACAACGATGAGCTTACCTTGACTTTCATGTCCAATAACCTCATCGGCGGCTTCAACACTCGTCTGGAGGCTTCCCGCAAGTATGTCTTCGGAAGCGCTTCCGTCTACGGCGCGAGCAACGACTCCGTCATCCAGGGTGCTTTCGTCATCCGTGGCCAGGAGCACGAGCCCGTCTTCGATGTCGCCCCTGACTGGGAGAGCTACAAGTTCACCAAGCTCGACCCCAAGAACGCCGAGGACCGTGCTTTCCTCGAGAACATGTGGTCCTGGGAGAAGGGTGTCACCGTCAACGGCAAGGAGTACCCTCACGCCTGCGGCAAGGTCTTCAAATAGATGTGGACAATGGATAGGCACAAGCCCGATCGAAAACGGTATGATGATGAAGGTATATTGATGACATGATATGGGATGGATGAAAACAAAAGTGAAATGATTTACGAAGTCCGATTTCCTTGATTGTGGGATCCTGTCACACAGTATAGTTATCTTGGACGAAAATCCGCATCGAAGCGGGAGGTTCTTTTGTCAATAGTTCGCGAAGAAATAGGAAGAGACTGATTGACAAGCCATACTCTGATAAACCGTGTGTGCAACTCCCAGGTGTATCAATATTGCAAGTTGTGCATATTGATGTCGAAGTCTAGGTTCTACGTCCATGCTCCTGTCTCTATCTTATGCCTGGTAAATTGTCCGACAGCGTTTTGCTAGAATAATCCGCACATGTAATTTATCAGGTCTGATATTCATCCGCGGAGAGATCAAACTGACTCATCTAACGTCTCGTGTCCTTTAGGGATCAAACTGCTACAAAGCCTTCCATTTACACACAATGCCAGGTCATAACTCGTTCGGCAGCCTATAGCCTGGATTCAGGCTAAATGGATTCTCTCGCATATACCTACTGATATCAGCTTGGTAGCAGAGATCATTTAAGTAATCATGAACTTGCGGCAAGACGTTCGCCGGCTCGACATCCAATCCCGAGAACTCGGGAATCGGCAATATGTTGTGCGGCTCACTGCGACCCTTCTCAAAAGAATCGTCCACAAGGACCGTATTCGACTGGTCCCAGAGTCCTCCCTCTTCGGCCTTGGGATGAGACGCCCTGACTTGAGGATCACTCCATACCTCGGAGAGCCGCTTGTAGACTTGCACCCTTGCGTCATAATCGTCCTTTGAAAGACCCAATCTGTCACGAGCCCATATTATGACGCATCTCGTGCGTTGTTCGGGTGTGAGCAGCTGCGCCACCATGTTGTTTACGTTTTGAGGACGTGCAGACGACCATATTGCGAGGTAGAATATGTCGAGACAGTAGTTTAGGAAGTGGTGGGCGTGAGGACGTTGCACGAAACGAGATGGGTGGCGGCGTGATGGGCGGAAGAGCAGCGTTCCGTTGAGGTCGAGGATGACGAGGATGCGGCGGGGATTAGGGAGGGTGGTTGCCGGGGGTAGGGCTTGTGTAAGGTAGAGTGTTGAGGGGGACGGGATGCCTCCTGATGCCTTTGAGGGGGCTTGTCGGGGTCTGTGGTGGTGTTTTAAGGCTTGGCCTGTAGTTGGTCTGATTTTATCATTTGATATATCGTTAGTGATGGGGAATATGAGATGTCTGATGAGAGAGAATAGACGAACTGTTCTGGGAACAGGGTCGCTTGTTTGGCCGACTTTGATTTTCTTTTGATCCCTTTTTTGGGCTTGGACTCGATGGTGATCTGGGATGCTGTGACGTTGGACGTTGATGGTGTGAATGTGCCGGCGAGGACATTCAACTTGGTTTGTACGAGAGGGGCCGAGGCGCCTTTCATGGCTGCGGATAAGGTTATGCCCTGAGGTAGGACGCGCTGTTTCGTTGACGATTTGACTGAATTGATTTTCGAAGTAGGCTCATATATGGCTGACGAGGGCTGTGGCGTTGGATGGTTCGAATATTGGTGGTTCTGTGAGAATCTCAGAATGAGAGGGCATCGAATTTTGGAGCAAGCGGGCGCTTTGCGAGTAATGAGTCGCGAGTGGCGGCGAAACATGGGAGTTCCTTATACAATTTTATGATCAAGATTATAATTGTATTTAGGGGTCTGGTAGATCTGATAACCCAATGTAGTCATGGTCGACTGTCGGCGGCGATGGAGGTGAGGTCTTCCAGATCAAAGTGAAGTGAAATGTCATCTGAGGCTGAGCGGGTCACCCCGCCATGCAGGTGCTTGCAGGTCCCTGCGAACAAGGTTTGTGGGGGCGAGCCATCAAAGCCAGCGCTATAATTAAGACTCAAGCGATCCAAGTTGTTCACAGGTATCTCAAAAGGGCCGCTGACAATCCTTTTTTTTTTCCTCTAGAAAGATGAATTTTGTGCCTGAACTTTCTATGGGCAGATTGTCCAGAGGTCATTACGAAGAAGTTTTGGGGAGTGGTTTACATCAAGCACCAGAGACTCCGAAGAAGTCGCCATTGTAGGTACAATTTCGTTACAATGATGGCTTACAATTCGATGCGATTCTTATGCAAGAGAACTCCATTTTATTTCTTCGCAACGTATCACCGAAACTCTCAATGCTTACCTTATTTTCCCAAGGAACAGACATCTCTCAACTGACCCAAGCGTCTCACGGAAAAGGCTAAACTCATCATCGTCTAAGGGCGCTGACACAGACACTTAATGCCCTTTTTTTGTTGTTAAGTTCTCCTTACCAGGTGATTCTGGAGCCAATCAGTCAGGGCATTGGCTCTTTGAACTATTGTCAATGATTCGAAATTTCTGAAAGCTTGTTCTTGTGAGCAGTTGGAGTCTATGCTGCCCTGCAAGAACAACCCTAACCCCGGACAACTTGACCCGGTTTATCGATAAGCATCCCGCATCGAAAAAAAGACATCTGCACCATCTGCATCTCAACCTTCCAGGATGACCACCTAGAGGCACAGCAGCACTCAGACGCTTTCCCTCTGGACATGATGCCGTCAAAACGAAAAGTGCCATTCAACGGCTTGGAGCGCCGAGTGCGACCTCGACGCGAAGAAAAATGGGAGCCAGAGCCTGAGCCAAAGTCGGCTTCTGAGTCTGAAGAATCAGAATCAGATGAGGATGGTCCGGCGGAACAACCCATCCACAATGCGGACAGCGACTCTGAAGATGGCAGTGAGGGAGAATCCGACGATGCTCAATCAGAGGTATGTATAATCCCACCATCTCTGCTTAAGGCCTCTGACAAATACTCTCAGTCCTCCGAAGACAACGACGCCCCTCCAAAAGTTGACCTCTCTTCCGTCTCGTTCGGAGCCCTCGCTCGCGCCCAAGCATCTCTCCCCAATGCCCGCAAAAAGACAAAACCATCAACCGACGACCAAGAAGAACCCCCGTCATTCTTCTCCAAATCCTCCACATCCATCTCAACATCCAAAGCACCACCCCCGAAACGCAGCTCTAAACACGCCCCCCAAGAACAAACCTCGAAGCGCCCCGTACGACGCATGCGCGGAATTATCCCCGACACACGCCGCAAAGCCCGCGACCCTCGCTTCGATCCCCTCGTAGGCAAAGTCGACGAGGGCAAGGCTCGCAAGGCCTACGCCTTCCTAGATGAGTACCGTGAAAGCGAAATGGCCGAGCTACGAGGCGCGATCAAGAAGGCCAAGAACCCGCTTGAGAAGGAGAAACTGAAAAGACAACTTATGTCAATGGAGTCGAGGAAGAAGGCACAGAAGAAGAAGGATGAGGAGGAGCAATTGTTGGCGGAGCACAGGAAGAAGGAGAAGGAGCTTGTCGCGCAGGGAAAGACGCCGTTTTATCTGAAGAAGAGCGAGCAGAAGAAGCAGCTTTTGATGAACCGATACGAGAAGATGAGCAAGGGCCAGGTGGATAGGGCGATTGAGAGGAAGAGGAAGAAGGTTGTTGGGAAGGAGAAGAAGGAGCTGGATCAGCTGGTGAGACGGAGATAGTCACACTCTCGGTTGCTAGTCTTCAAAATGATGATGAATATACCCTTCAGTTTGTATATATGAACCTTGACGAAGGAACAGAGAGATTGCTTTAAAAGGGGATGAGAAATCTAGCCCACGTCTATAATGTTTTAGTCTACACGTTCGTGGTATACATGCTATTTTACAGGTTCCTTTTGGAATGATAGTACTCCTACACATAGCCCGACTTCTTGACGCTCTCTTTGAACATCTCCTTGCAGGGAACTTTACTTCCCAACCGGGCACACAGCAAGAATGCACCGCTCAGTTTTCGGTGCAAGCTATACGTTTCTTCAGGCGGCGGCGCTAATCGCTCTCTCAACATAACGGGAATCAGACCCTTTACTCTCTCCGTGATGGTTTGATCCTTGAAATCGTACACATCCGGCGCCGACTCCATGAACGGCTCCGCGAGTGTAAGAACCGACTGCGTGTGAGCATCAAGCATGGTCTTGCTCTCGTGTCCGGTTAAGTAGCCTAGGCTTTCGGACAACGTTTTCACCGTGGCGCGGTCTGAACGAGATGCCGCATCGAGAAGTTGGACGTACTGCCGCACAAAGTCCTCGGGGTACTCTCTTGAGGCACCAAAATCTAAGAGCACCAGCTTGTTAAGCTCTGCGTTGTACAGGAAATTCGTCCAGTTGGGATCTGTCTGCATGAACTTGAACTCTGTGATTTCTCGGAGGCAGAGACGCATGATTTGGGTGCCGATCCAGTCGCGCTGCTCTTGGGTGAAGGACTTGACGCGCGTAACGCCTTGGCCGTCCATGAAGTCCATGGTAAGGACCTGTTTCCCACAGGCTTCGAGATGCACGTTGGGGGCTAGGAAGACATCTTGCTCGCCTTGGAGAAGTTCTCTATATCGAAGGGCGCATTGGGCTTCGCGCTCGTAGTCGCATTCCCAGCCAAGTTCGAGTCGTGCATTATCAATGGTCTTATTGAGGTATAGACCCTTGGGGAGCAGTTTGGTGGCATTCAGCAGGATCCCCAGGTTATCTAGATCGGAGTTGATGGAGTCTGCTACGCCAGGGAACTGGATCTTGACGGCGACTCTCTTGCCGTTGGACTTGAGCGTGGCCTTATGGACCTGTCCGATCGAGGCCGCTGCGATGGGTGTCTCCTCGAACTCACTGAACAAATCGCGCCAGTTTTCGCCCAAGTTGCTCACGAGAACCCTGTCTCTTTGCCAAGCAGGCATGTAATCTGCTCTGTCCTGGACACGCTGCAGGACCTCTTGAATTGGCGCTGGCAGCATCTTGGAGTCCTGGAAGCTCATCATTTGCCCTAGCTTAAGGGCAGCACCGCGCATTCGTGACAATTTGGCGACCATTCGCTCCATATTCTTCCCGCTGAGAAGAACGGATCCCTCGCCGCCGCTTCCAAATGCTCGGCTCACGCTCTCCGTCATGGCTCCTCCCAACATACCGGCTGCGAGACCGCCATAATTCCAGAGACGGCTGAATCGAGATGCGGGTACCTTTGATTCTCGTAGCGAATAAGCTGGTGTGGTCTGTGTTATGTCAGTCCCGGCGAGATCTTTGGCCAGGTCTACTACTTCATCATCTATTTTGGTTGACTGAGATCGTGTTTCAGGTGTAGTAGACTTGATCGGGTGAGTAGAACTGGGTATTTCGACCGGTGATTCCGTACTTGAAACGGGATGAGAGTTTCGTTCGGGTTTGGAGTTACTAGGCTCCGTGGTTTCTGCCTCTTGAAGTACAGGCGCAAGATTGGGCCAGTGTCGTAGAGGATGTTCCTTTGCAGGCGCGCCAGCCTCACGGCGTGCCTTTGCGGCGGTAGCATCTTTCTTCCGCAAGGAGCCTAATATGGTCGAACCATGTGTCGTATGGAATATGTTCACGTCGACATCATCGGGTACGTCTCGTTGTTCTGCGGCGGCCCTCAGAGCTTCTTGTCTCTTCTGATATGCCTGGGCGAAAGCCGTATTTGTAGCAGCCGGACTAGGCTTGTTTTCCTCAACCTCATGCAGTGTAAGAGTGGCTCGCGGCGGCGAGGGATTGGGAGCTGCGGCGGCGCTGGCATCGGTAGTCGTTGATTGATTGAAGGCTGAAGTTTCCGACGGTACAGCCTCCTCACTCGTGTTCTGTGCGGGCGATTCCGGCGGGCGACTATCTCGCCATCTTGCGGTCACGACGGAGGTCTTGCTGTATGCGTCGAGCTGTCGAGACCGGAGAGCAATGTGTTTAGCTGCGACTGATCGCGAGGCGCCCAGCAACGCTGAGACGTCAATTGCCAAGTCAACGAACCTCATGAGGACTTGCAGACCTCGACGAACCGAGGCGCATCGATATGAGGGCTGTAGCAAGCTGTGCGATGTTGTCGGAGGAGCAGGGAGACGATGGAGCTAGCTACTGGTGGGTGATGCTACTTTTTTTTGGTGGTGATTTCATCGATTGTATGCAGATAAGCGGGTCAATGACAGGCACATTTGGCACTCTGGCACTACTTGGATACGGCAACCATCAATCACAGAAAGGAATTATTTTCTTTGGATAAGAGGCCCTATAATTTATTTTTGTTTACTTCATGCAACACTCGAGAGCTGTGTGCCCAAGGTAATGCCCGTTGAATTCGCTCTATGAACCCTTCCTAAACGTTGATATCCAAATAGACGTATGTCCCGTATGTACCCATGAAAGACAGATGTGTGGTAATGACAATGCCAGCGCGGTTTAAAAATATCCGCGGAGAAACGCCTAAAAATGAAACCATAGAATGTAATCCGTTGCCATCGTAAATGTCGTGCATTAAGTCGTGTAATTAGTATTGAAATGGTACCGGATGGCGACGGGCCATCAGGTAGATAAATCTACTCCTTTTTTGGAGTTGGTCTGGTAACACTTCGCAAGAGCGAGCCTCTTGGTCGCATCGGGGTAGATTGACCGAAGGAACTTCCTGGTGTCTTGTTCTTTGGGGTCGCCATCTTACTCCATAGTCGTTGGGCTGCAGGAGTCAAATCCCCGCTGACCCTGGGGCTGCTAGGGAACTTGGGAACTTGCGGAGTCATGGTTTTCCCTGTGAGGCCATGTCTGGCCGATTCCTTGTTCGATTTGGCGATCCGGTCCACCATGCGCTCATGTAGTAGTTCCCTTTTGCACTGATCTTGTAGTTTGAACGGATTGTGTGCATCGCCAGGGCCCAAATTGATAGTCGGAGGGGCCTTTTCGGGTTCAGGCTCATCATCCTCGTCGTCGACAAAGGAATATCCATTCACCCTTGGAGTCTCGCCACCTCCAATGATACTCGAATCTTGATCATGCGGGCGAGGTTTACCGGCGATGGCATCTCTTACGGATGACATGGTTGGAGAAGGAGGACGCTGAGGCACATGTGGCTGAGGCATTCTGGTGTTCGCGTACTCTATTGATCGAGGAGCCGCCTTAGAGGTCTCTTCGGCTCGTTGGGCGATGGTGACGACGCCATCGTCAAGGCCCGCAGGCTCAAACATGAGGCCGTTTTGCGGCGCAGCATTCCAAGCATCCGGCCGCGCTGGTCGATCATCAAGATCTTTGATGGCAAGCCGTTTGCGTTCGAAGCCATCATCGACCAGGCTTTGAGTAAGAGCCAGTTGATCGGAGACTTCTTTTTGTTTGATCATTTGCTTTGAAGGTAGTTTGTTTCCGCGCCATAGCCAAGCGTATTTGTCGGCCTTCTTTTGATTTTGCTTGTCCACCAGTTTGTAGAAGCTCTCGTTGTCTTCACTGGTGTAGGTCGCCTGAAATTTCGAAAGATTCATGTTGGTATCGAGTCGAGGACCAGAAGGAGTGATAGTTGGTGTAGTAGAAGCTGGCGTGTCTCCGACATAGGAGGTCGGTGTACGCCCATCATCGGCTGTGAGTATTGCTGACAAAGGCCTGACATGTCTCCCCGGGGTCATTACATGCTGCAGTCGGCGGCTGGCGCTTGATATCCATGCGGTGTCTTTGGACTCGAGGGCATCTAAATATTCTTGCTGAATTTCGGTTTCCAGGAGGCCGGGAAAGAAATCTCTGGCTATGATTTGGGAGAGGGCTTCGGTATAAGAGTCCTCATCAAGTACCTTTTTGGGACGCTTGATCTTTTTGACAGGAGGCGGTGCCGGCATTAAGTCTGTGTCTGTTCGTTTTCTCACCAAAGCCATTGATGCCTTGCTGGGTTGTGATGAAGCCATGGTTTGTATGTGTATAACTAGGAGATGTTATGGCTGGGTGAGTGTGTTTGGCTGTATTTGGTATAAAGCGAAGCGGGCGAGACGAAAGACGATTTGGGCGTGTTATGAGAGTGGCATGTTGAGACGAGTCAGAGGAGGCCGAAGGGTCCTTTTATAGTAGATTGTTTGCCGTCAAAATCGAGCACCGCATACACGACTCGATGTTGCGAAGCGCGCGTCTGTCCTTGAAACTTTGATAAAGTGTGAAGGAAGTCGACTGAAGTGAGTTGAGCATGGCTGACAGCGGGTCCACTTTGCATGCAACTAAGCGGGTTCGCACAGCAGGCGTCAACTGGTAGTTTGGCTCGTGGGTGCAGCCTGTTATCAATCAGCCAGGCATCCGCTGGGCTGGGCAGGGCAGGGCCTTGCAGGTTTATTATGTCCGGCCCCGGATCGGCACATTGCAGTGAGGGCACGTCCGGCATTTGGTCAATGTCATTTGTGGCCATGGAGTACATACATCTCTGTGGTCTTCTGGTGATTTGCTAGATGCGGCGACAGATGTTTTGCTTGAATGTCTACGAAACTGCACTTGATTCATGTCAGTGACAGGCACAAACCTGACTGTGCCAGAACTGCCTGGTCCTATGTACATGCTAGGTTGGTACTTCCCTAGACACCAGCCATTGCTGGCCGTTTGGCTTGAGCTAGCGCGGGCTAGGCCACTGAGCCCACCTAGCCTGCCTCGTGCCTCGT
>AFRD01000623.1:0-13641 GCA_000222875.2 Periglandula ipomoeae IasaF13
AAAAAAAAAAAAAGCCAGAGCATGAATGGGCATGGGCCTCACTGCGAAAGGGGCAAATGAACGATGGAGTCTCAAGGAGCTGGCAATCGGTGGTAAATTCAACCATTGAGCAGAAATGAAATTCAACGATGGCTAGAGTTATGAGGCATAGCGCCGAATAGCAAAATCCAAACTAGGGTGCCGGCTGCCCTTCGTATTCCTTTTAATACCAGAGTTCATATGGGGAACGCACGGAGTTCATGTCACAATCCCGAGCTAGGCATGCGGAAACGGGCATCGCCGGCGCCAAAGGTATTATCCAAGACCAGATAAATCGTGTGTTCGTCATGAGGCACCCATTCGACAAGCTGTTCACAGATGATGTGACACCACACCTGCAACAGTCGTTAGGCTTTGAGCTTTGATATAGTGCACTCCTGGTATTGTAGCTCGAGGTTTCTGATTCTTTCCTTGAATTACTCGTCTTACCAGCCGCCCAAGTCCCCAGCATTCGCCTGAAAACCGTTCCCCCAAGAATACCTACCTAGGTGCCATTATGTCCTAGTGCAAATGCGTGGAGGGCATGGACATGTCTCGCATGGCCGTGTTCTGGCACGCAATTGGGCCGAGAGACAGCACATCACAACAATAAACCTGCAGTGCTTTTGGTCCCGCCGATTCGACATGCAGTCTTTGGTCATGGCTCTCTAAAGATCCCATTCATGACAAGCAAGCTTGCAAGTCTATCCGCCCATCCCTGTCGCAGACACGACCAAGCCCCGCTGTCGGCAGACGCCCCTTAGACCACAGAACTGAATGGTGAGAGGGGACGATGAGTGGAAAATTTGGAGAGGGAAAAAACCTAATTTTTTAACAACCCTCAATTTCAGAAGAGAGCGAGCTGGCACAAACATGTGGCGTATAATATTGATCACGCACATAGGCTGTCGGTAGTCATCAGATCACTCGGGCATTTTGATTGAGCCCGGACCGCTTCGAGAAGGAGATGGAAGCTTCAGAGCTTGTGGAACGACGATGGTATCACCACCACCAACCCACGTACCATTCACCCTTGCAACTCGGTGAAGCAGATGAATCGTGATTAAGCTCGGATTGATGCTCAGCGAGTGTCAATGTTCACCAACGCGGCCCTCAACCATGGAAGTGCTTGGGTCGATGCCCCATCGAGGCGCCAGCATGAACTCAAGCTGTCCTGAAGCTCCGTAGCACGCTAGGGGCCGCCTAAAAGATTTATTGAATATTACCCGGGCTTGGCTTATCGTGTCACGCTTCCTGGTGATGGACGTGGTGGCGCCGCGGTTCTCCTTTCCCACCCCTTGAGCATTGAGAGCTCCATTTCCGACAAGAAGCCACCGGTCGCTTTGTGTTGAACCTAATTAATACACACGGCACCAGACAGAGGACAGAGAGACAAGCACGGAATCGGCTGAGGTTGCGTGGCTCAAGCCAGCCGCCGCCCACTGGCATCCACTGTGGCCCCTTTGGTACAGCGCTACTCTGGACCACCAGGGCCGCGTTGGCGGTGCCTGGACGCTGTAAGCCTCTATGTCCATGGCTTCTGTTCACACAATAGCCCCTAACTCCGGATGCTCCTGCCGTCCATTACAGGGCACTGACGCCTGTATGATTATCGACAGAGAGAAACCCCCCACAGTGCCACCGGAACCGGTCGTTCGTGTTATTGACTCCAGCCAGTCTGGGAAGGGACAGAATTGGACCAGACTGGACCACGAACTGACGAGATCCAAAACTGGCTGGCCAGGTTCCTAGGATTGATGAATGAAGTCTTGCCCGCGCCGCGCCATGCCGCCCGTCCCATTCCCCCAACTGATCTTCGCCGCCCGTGGGACCCCCATTCATCCATCCAGTCCGTTGATCATGCACTCTGGCTTCTGCTGCGCTGTTGCCCCAGCTTGGTTAGCCTGGGAGCCAAGGCCAACGGTTGCCACTGGCTTCCTGCTTTGCTGTGCTGCGCGTTTACCTGATGTCACCCACCACGCGCAGGCTCGTCCTGCTTTGCTTGAGCCTGGGTCGACTTTTCCACCACTGTCCACACACACACACACCCAAACTCGCCAGCTGGTTCCGTGGCCAACGTGAAGTCCGTCCCGTCCTCCTCCCGCTTCACTTCATCATCAACACCACACACACCACCGTCTTGCCGTACCCTTTTTTCCTTTCCTGTTCTTCTTTCCCTCATCTTCATCATCTTCATCATCATCATCTCTCCTTCTTGGTCATTTCCGTTCCCCTTTCCCTTTCCAACCACCTCTCAGCACCCCATCCACCAGCACGCGAAGAACGCCCTCCGGAGCCTCAATCCATCTGGTGCGAACCCCCTTTATTCTGCCGTCTCGCCTCCGAGCCCTTTTACCCCTTCTACCGATCTCAACTCTTTGTGTGTCGTGCCTCTTCTTCTCGTTCGCCTTTTCGTATCGTCTCTCTACGTCTTTGAGCGCTTTCGTTGCATACATCGACCCAGCAAGCCTTGCATTGTCCTGCCCTTGGCCGTTGCTCCTCGTCTCCGGCCACTCCATCGACCTGCCATCGCTCCTCCCATCGATTGTAATACATTTGCACGTATTTGTTGCCTCCAAAACCAACCCGACGAACAAAGGACAAAATAGAGAAGAGTTTTGCCCCAGGTCTACACTTGTTCTCCACACACCTGCTGTCCCATGTTTTGTTGGATAAATTTCCACCGCGTGGTCTAGAAACCTACCTCTACTGCTGAGTCAGGCCAGCTACGACAGCTCGGGATCACGGATAGGACAGCATCTGTTCTGTCGACCTCTCAACACCAACATTCGTTTCACATTCGACACCCTTTCTTGGTCGCTGGCGTCCTCTTTTCCCATCCAACGTCTCCGCGATTTCTCCTACTAAACAGGAAACGGCAAAGTATTGGCTTCAGAAAGACACTCGTTTTCTTATCACGCACGTGTCGAGCGATTTCCCCTCAACAATCACCACTTGAAAAAGACTATCCAAAAAAAAAGAAGGTGTGGTAGTCCTTGCAAGCACGCTCATTCTTGTTTTCGCCCTAGCCACTGGCAGCCTGCTCTCATCATTCAGACATCAATGCCTACTAGTACATATTCTTACCATCTATTCGACTCTGGTACTAAACACGTTCTCCGCATAGCGAACCTCGCGTGATATTCAGCCTGCCCTTTTTCGGGCTGATACTGCAGATTTTACTCAGCGGGAAAATCCCCCCATACCAGCGATTGAAGTGGTCGTCTCTGCTTCTCACTCCAATATCATTCACTGAAGTAGTGCCTCTTCAAGAGAAGTATGGCGGCATTGGTCCAGACGTACTCGCAACCGACAGCTACGACCACCATGCTTCAAACCCGCCCTTCGTCAACCTGTGGCATGATGCCCAATAAGCAATCTCACGGCAACCACCAATACAATTCGGGGAATCCTCAGGCTCTACGATCTGTATATAACACAAACAGCCCTACGGGCTATCGGGGCAGCTCCGTCCCGACTCAGCCTTATGCTTTTTCTAGTACTCCCAATCTCAACCAAACGCTGTCGTGGCAGCAATATGGTGCATACAGGACAAGCTCATCACCAACAATGCCCTCCCAGCATCAAGCATATGACGCAGGGCAGAACTATCGTCCCGTCATGCAGAACAACGTACAAGGATACTCGAACTCATTTGGAGTGAGCTATGGTGGCTCCCGAGACGACACAGCCCTCACACCAGCCCGAAATATCACGCCCACAGCACGCCCACAATCATACCTGTCCGTATCGACGCAGCCTTCATTTTCGACGTCCACCAAGCAAAGTGGACCCGATCGATATAGACGCACGGCTTCGGTGCAACCTTCCCACCACGGTCGCTCGCAGAGCTCCACGCTGCAATCCAGCCCTTCAATGGTTCCCCCGAGCCAGGCGTACCAAGCCAGCAGACGTTACTCGGCATCTAACTTGTCCACCAATCAGGGACTCATGGCTGTGTCTTCGATGGATGATTTGCAACAATACAAAAAAGCTGCGCAGGATGACGCTATGAAAATGCGTCGTCGCAGCGTGCACACCATCGAAACACCGGACAATGTCATGGTACGGCCAATTTCTCGCGATAGTGCAGACACTAGGCAACCTCGCATCGGCCGACCTGGAAGTCACTCGCGGAATGGGAGCTCTGAAAGCGTGTCATCCACCCGCAGCAGCCACTCCAGGCCATCATCTGTAAGTCGACGATTAGTTCCTTTTCTTTTCTGTCAAATTGGTCCTTTAAGTTGGCCAATGAGCCGGCCTGGATGCAAGCCATAGGTGCTAACCAGGGTTGCCATGCAGGCGACCAACCGCAACGTGCCCGTCCCCACTGGCACCCCCTCTTTGCTTGCCAATGATGAGACACCTGTCAAGAATGATCAACAGCAGAAGATGTTAAACATCCCTCCTCGGGGCTCCTCGTCTGATGTTGTTAAGCGCACTCACAGCCCCTCACCACTGTCCAAGCCGGCGACGATGGCAAACGACGCCAGCGACGCAGCTGGCGCCACGGCGAATGTGGAATCACCGGCTGCGAAGCAGTTGGCTGCCCTGAACCAAAAGGGCGGAAAGGGCAAAAGCAAGACCTCACGACTGCGAAGAGCATTCTCATTTGGTAGTGCAGCTGAATTCCGGAAAGTGGCGGAAGACGCTGAGAGGACAGAGCCGTCCAAGCTTCACAAAGAGCCCACAGCTGAGGAAGCCTACGATGTAGAGCAAGCCCGCATAGCAGAAGCACAGGAGGCAGGTGGCATTGGGAACAGCATTTATGGCGGACGATTTTTTGGTTCCACGGACAATCTCTCCATTTCCTCGACCGCGTCGTCAGCATCCATCATGATTCGAAAAATGGGCCGCGGCATGAAGAAGAGCACCCGCTCACTTGTCGGTCTCTTCCGTCCCAAATCAGTCGTCGGGGTCCCCGCCGCCGAGCCTCTGGCCCCCGAAGCAAGCCAAGCCACCGTCTCCATGGTCACTGTTGAAGCCGAGACGCAGCGTGTCAATGTGACGGCTGATCCCCACGCAGCCAATGGAGGTACCGGTTTTCCTCGTCTGGAACGAAACTCCATCGATGCCGCTCAGGTGTCAGATGGCCTTGGTGAACGGCTTGGTAGTTCGGCCGGTGAGCATTCAGGTGCGCGCAAAAGCATCGTTGGTGGCGAGAGTGAACGTGCTGAAGTTCTCGCAGCTGTCAGGAAAGGGATTCTGAAGCGTACGTGTGATGACGACCCTTGTGCTGGACACGTGAACAGAAATCTAACTGTATCTTCAGGGTCCGGAAGTCCGTCAGTAAGTCCTGTGGAAGGACTAGCATCTCCAGATCTGGTTCTCCCCAACATCCCCGCTGTTGCGGACTCGCCAATTTCAAGCGCACCAAGCACGCCAGTTGACGAAGTGCACGGCCATAAGAGGACCGGCTCTATTGCCATTGGCAGTGAGGACTACTTCATGTCTGCCCTGCGACTGCGCCAGGACAGTCAATCTGGAACACCCCCTGCTAAGAGAAATGCTACCTTTTCGCCTCGATTGATTTTCTACGACACTTGGCCCAGTCAGGAGTATGATCGACGAGGTGAGATTGCCACATGCAACCGCCTCACCCCTCTTCTCGCTCAGCAGATCAAAGAAGAGCTCAACTCGTTCAAAATGGTACGTGTTCTTTGCCCACTGTCCTTGTTAATATGATAAATGACTAAGACCGCGACAGGAAATGGAGGTGCATGAGAATTCCAAGATCTACACGCACTTTTTCTGATGACAACAACTCCCTCGCATGGGAGACAGTCCTAACCAGTTCATTTCTCGATGACAGGCCCTCGGGAGCCTAGCCAGCCATGTATTCATTCACATTTACAATTGTCGGCGTTTTCAGGGACAGCATAGTAAGGTGTCTATGGCGTTCATTTTCTTTTTTTTTCTTTTGCGGCTTCTCATTGAATCAAGTCGGTATATCGTGCGGGGACATTCGCCCAAATCATAAGCATCTCATTAATAGTGCGGCCACGCTCCGAAGCGATGAAGGGACACAAGGGATTAGTAACAGTCGCTGGACAATGGTTGGTAGTCAAGACGAGCCCACCAGCCGACCCAGACAACTGATTGAGATGACGACTAGAGTTCTGAACTTCGCAAGAGTTGGAATGGTGGAGACATACAGTTCCTTAGACAGCAATAGCGAAGAATGTGTGCGCTTGTTGAGCAGAGATTGAATTATGTTGCCTTGTTGCGCTGTTGATAGACGGAGCTGTGTTCGATTGGTCTGGACAATTGTTTCTCTATTCTTATGTCTGAGGATAGATGATGAAGCATATTATTTTAGCGACAGATACATTGTTGAATTGGAATCGCTCTCGTTTAGCTCGTCGAGTGTCTTGGCATTTCGTGGGTGCAGGAAAGGGGGGGGGGGGGTTATGGGGGAGATTGATGAAAGACCCTTCAGGGTCCAGGTCAACAAGATTAATTAACGATCGCGGTCTGCGAGGCGCTACGGTACCTACATGGAGGTATGTTGCACCCGGGGCCACTGTGCCTGTGCACGTAATATCCAGGGACGTCCCGGCGACCCCACCACCACGGCCCATGGGTTTTATTCCAACCACAGTTCCATCACGTCTCCAGTTTTTATTTTTTTTCTGTACTTGGTCCTGCTAGGTAGGCCCTCTTTTTCATACGGATCGTTTTGCGACTCACGAATTCCGTCGGCACGGTACTGTTACATTCTTCGGGTCTTATGCAGTGGGTTTGGCACTGGGGTATCCTCCCTCTTCAACCTCTATCACTATCCTTACTCCGATTTACGACGACGAGGCGGCCGCACTCGGTCAGACAACTTGCAACAATGGCCATCCCAGAAGCAGGCCATGATGCGCCTGTCACGGTAGCGGCAGCAGCCACTACCAAGCTGCACGGTCGAGCATTCTATGAGAGCATAGGGAGTCCCAAGTTTGTCGTGGCACCCATGGTTGATCAGTCAGAGTTTGTACGTTTGCCGGCATCGAGGCCTCTATCCCATTGCGTTGTTACCCAAAACTTGCTTGCAGAGTTGTGCCTAACTTGATATGTTGAACCAACTGTAGGCATGGCGAATGTTGACTCGATCGTTTCTTACCGAAGAAGAAAAGAAGAAGATGCTCGCATACACGCCCATGTTTCACGCCCGTCTTTTCTCGCAAGAAAACAAGTACCGCAAGGCACATTTCCAGCCTGTTAAGCCCGACTCGAACGAACCATGGCTGGATGGGAACCCTTCCATCGACCGACCGCTCTTTGTTCAGTTCTGCGCCAACGACCCGGATGCTCTGCTTTCCGCAGCTCAGAAGGTCGCACCATATTGCGACGCCGTCGACTTGAACCTGGGCTGTCCTCAGGGGATCGCTCGCAAGGGCCACTACGGCGCTTTCTTGCAAGAGGACCAGGACTTGATCTTTCGACTCATCAATACATTACATAAGGACTTGCCGATTCCTGTGACAGCCAAGATTCGCATTTTGGAGGACAAGGAGCAAACGCTGGCATACGCGCAGAACGTATTAAAAGCCGGCGCGTCAATATTGACTGTTCACGGCAGGCGGAGAGAGCAGAAGGGACATTTGACTGGCGTGGCAGACTGGAAGATGCTTCGGTTCCTGAGAGATAGCTTACCTCCCGAGACGGTCATCTTTGCGAACGGAAACATCTTGCAAGGGAGCAACATTGATGAGTGCCTAGCAGCAACAGGCGCAGACGGCATCATGAGTGCTGAGGGGAATCTCAGCGATCCCGCGCTTTTCGCAACTCCGCCACCCGTGGGGCAAGAAGGCAGAGAATACTGGCGCGGAAAGGACGGGAAAGGGGGTTGGCGAGTGGACGCCATCACGAGGCGATACCTGGATATTCTGCACAAATACGCACTGGGCAACGAGCCCCCACAACGGCCGCCGTTGTTCGTTCCTGGAGACGACACAGCCTGGATAGAGGAAAGTCAACAAGCAGAGACGGAGTCAGACGAACCAGCCAAGAAGCGGCGCAAGAAGGACGGCGACAGCAGCTCCGGCAAACGTGACGAGCCGTCTCCCAACCTGGTCGCCATGCAGCCGCATCTGTTCCACCTTCTCCGGCACTTCGTCACCAAACACACCGACATAAGAGATATGCTGGCGCGAAGCCGAAGGGACGGCATACAAGGGTACGAGCGCGTTCTGCAAGCCGTAGAGCGCAAGGTCGCACAGGGAATACTAGAATACGAGACCACGGACGGGAAGAGCTTCGAGGAAGAGCTGGAGAAGCTGGGGGATCCAAAAGACGAAGAGGGTCTGGATGAGACGGAGAGCTCAAAGGGTACGATAAGGTGTAAGCGGCCGTGGTGGGTTGCGCAGCCTATCATTCGGCCGTTGCCGAAGGAGGCCTTGGCCAAGGGGGCGATTCGGTTGAGTAAGAAGGAGTTGGAGGCCAAGGCGGCGGAGGAGAAGAGCGGTGTGGTTGGGAAGAAGGTGGTAGATGAGAAGAAGGATGATGTTGAGAAGAATGGCGGAGGTGAAAAGACGAGTGCGAGTGAAAAGAATGGCGCTGATGTAGAAGTTCAGAAGGAGATTGCGTCGAGGGACGCTTTGCTCTCGGGGTGATTAGAAATATTAGACTACAGTGTATTATAGAACAAGACACTCATCTTGATACTGACGAGCTCTCAGCTTCATTCTGTTGACTAACATACGAAATATAATGTCAGTGCACATTATATATAAGCGTTCTTTGATGGTAAACCACGACACATGTTCCATATCGGAATACGGTCGTATTTATAACATAAGAGTGCGGTGACGGCCCAATATACAGCTACTGATTCACATATTATTCAACACTGGATTCGTCCCTATGACTTGATTTGTCTGTCGATTTTTGAGATACCGCAAATGTCAATGAAATATGAGAGAAATCTCCTACCCATTCGTCACTATCATGTTACAAACCCACGTTGATATCGCCTCTGATACCACATGGTGTTCAATTCATGATAATCAAGCCAAGTCGTGCTTCGTCCCTCGATTTGTCTCGCCTGATACCATAGCCCCTTTCAAGGCATCCTCTTTGTCCACTTTTCCCATATATTTCGTTATCACCAATGTTGGTTAAGAAATTTCCATTTGTTCAGCGGGGAAAGATACCTCAGTCCTTACTCTAGCTCAGTTTTCAATAGGTTTCTGTCTTTGCCAACTAAGCTCGTCATCACCAGCACATTTTCGTTAACACAATTCTCTAACCTTGACTGTTCACCTTGACAAGTTCTAATCCGTCCATAGCCATCTATTTCTTCTTCTCAACGTCGGACTTGTCAGACTCATCGTTCTCCTCTCCCTCACTAGACTTCTCCATGAACACCGTAACCGCTTCATATGCACTCCCTGCTGCTGCCATGGCTATGCTGGCCCCAGAAACGGCCCCATTGACTACCGCGGCACCTGCTCCCCCTGCCCCGGCGCTCTGGAGCGTAGCAAAGAGACTACCGGCGGCGACATTGCCTATGCTGCTTTGCACACCAGCGGCAACAGATCTTCAGTATTGTCAGATAATGTAGTGACAAATAATAGCCCCTCCTCAGGACTCCATGACACCATATGAAGAAACGAAACAAATAAGAAGTAGATATAGGAAAGTGAAAGCTTTATAGGGAGGATAAAAGAAACCAAGGGAGCAGATAAAAGTGATGGAATAAAGGATATGCAGGTAAAGTGGCAAATACTCAGATAAGACTATCTAGGTATGAAAGGAGAGGTCAAAGGTAAGAAAGGAAACCATACCAGCAACAGGTCCAAGGCCTCCAAATCCCGCTGCCCCCAGCGCAGGAGCAACGACAAGTGCAGGAGCACCAGCAAAGACCACCCCAACAACAACAGCCGCCGCAGCAAAAGGATGTGAGGCCGCAGCATTGGCAGCAAACTGAAAGGCTTGCTTTGCGGCGCTAGAAAACATGTCTGTAGTCGAGATCGGGATGGGAGATGTGTGAATGCTAGGCCTGCTATTAACGAGATGGTCTTAGTATGATGATCGACTTGTACTCGATGAATCAGAGTGATATTAGTAAGCAGCTCTACTTGCCAATGAGCAACGACAAGTTTATTTCGGATTCGAAAGTGGGCTGACGATGACAGGCAAGATATCTTAAAGTGTTGCGTTGTGAATCTTTCAAGGTAGGAAGCGCCACGAGCACAAAGTTTGATATACTGCATCTCTGACCAGACGGAGCTGTGAATCGACTCAGCGTCAGGTCTTTCGGCAGGCAAACGGCTGACACATCCACAATCCTTACAGGATATATGAATATGCCATGAGACAGATTTAATGGATAATTGCAATTGATTTATGCTGTTGTACATGTCCAACGCAACCCATCATTTCACCCAAATCCAGAAAGAATGGCAGCGTGAATTGTGTGCCACAGATGTTTGGAAAAATTGTTCGAAAATCAAACCCGACGCCTTATTCGTCAAAATTGATATCATTCCAAGATGCGATTAGTATTAATACATGGATCAAAATTGTTATATAGGATACATGCCGCGTGCCAAATTCTCATCGCCAACAAATACGCTCCAGTCCATATCTCCTCCAAGTTGCTCATCACACCAGCCAAAGAGGTCTAGGCTTCCGTCCATTGCAGAGGGCGTCTGATCATCCACATTCGCTGTCAACGCATCGTACAGGGCTGACACGATATCAGGCGACCGATCAGAGGCTCGCATGGAAGGCCGCATTTCTGCAAATGTCTCTAGAACCTTGGCTACACTCGCTTGCCAGGGGCGAACCCTCTCTGATGCTGGTGGCAGGAGCTGAGAGTGACGCTGCTGCATGCTGCGCTCCACGGCAATGGCCAATAGAGGCACAGTGCATGCTTGAAAGAGGTACCAAGCCTGATTCCAAACATGGATTCTATTGGGTGTCCAGTAGCGTGCTGTCGAATCGATGGCCTCAGCAGCTATGGAGCAACACATATCGAGCGTCTGGCGCTGCTACAGGAAATACTCCTTTGGCTTTCTCCTGCAGTCGGGAGCCATGTAAAGTATTATGGACCGAGCGAGAATGACACGTGCGGTATAGTATCTCGTCTTCATCAGTTCTCTGGCGAATTGGAATCGCTGAGGGCAGATTTCGCTGTGTTTCGTCTCTGGCGGCAGCTCGTGGTACCACGCTTGAAGTTCGGCGTCAAATGCGAGGATTTCGTGTGTGTTGAGCTTGTTGAATTGTGCATATCGGTTCTGTATTCTGTCAAAGATGAGGCAGAAGTTGGTATTGGCACAGAGGAGGACGGCTGCCATGTCGTTAGGGAAGAGGCATGATGGGAAGTACATATCCATAGTACTGGTGTCCCAACGCGCGCAGGTCGGCCGGCCCTGGGTCATGCATGCCCAAGTGTCCAAGCAGTACAGTGACCACCACGTCCGTCGTCTCGTTTCCACACGCCTTCGGAACACTTCTGCCTCCATGGGATCAGCAATGTGCGTTACTTTTCGAGGCTCTCTGTGTAAGCCAAGCGCAATAGCTACTCGATGAGCTGCACCCAAAATGGCAAAAGCCATGTTGGGTGAATTGCGGTAATGCAGATAATATCCACCTAAAAGACACAAGGCTTGTAGGCTCTCAAGGTTGCCAGAGCCTAGGCTGTCCGGTGAAGTGTCGGGCTTCCTTGTAGTACTGCTCGTGCAAGCTTTCGCTTCCCGAGGCAATAGAGCCCAACGCGAATACCATGTTCAAGAGTCCTAGCCAAGATGGTTCTTGCCTATTAGCGGAGTGGTATTGTTTCATGAATTCATCTTCATCCAATAAAGGTGTAATGGGATAGATAATATCAAAATAAAATTTGATACAGCGTTGCTCCCTAACAATGACCAAGGCTGGGTCTCTCCCGAGCATCGGCAACGAGAGCTGTGCCTGCGCTGGCGCAGAAGCGAGCTCAATCGCACATTGGACGGCTTGGTCTTTCGCAGAAGGGCAGAGTCGAAATATGGTTCTGAACACAGCGCTCATGGAGGTGACGCCGAGATAGGATCGCGCGTGATCATCTTTGGAGGCAAGTCCCAGAGCGTTCACATCGTCGCTGGCAACCGTGGCGGGCTGGTCAAGAGCCTCGTCCCATTTTCTTTCTTCTTCATCACCATTCTCAGACAATGGGGCAGATTCTTCAGCTCCTGAGCCGGAAGTGAAGGCGCTATCGTCTTCTGCTCCTAGGTGTGTGATAATGGGCGGTGGAAGTGGTGGAAGATGGGAAGCAGGCAAGAGTACGTGCGGTTGTGAGAAGAAGGGATGATGAACGTGGTGCTGCTCTTGTTGTTGCGGTGGTTGTTGCGAATGCTGATGCTGATGCTGATGCGGGTGTTGTTGCTATTGCTGCGGCGGTATTTGTTGTGGCAGCTGTGGTTGGTGAAGGTGATGATGGTGTTGGTGGCGGCTCTGAGGTGGTATTTGGACAATGTTGAGCAGCTCTAGCAGTTCGCTTTGGCTCTTGTCGACGAGGTCTGCGATGTTGACGCCAGGGAAGAGTGTGTCCAAGACCTTGGTCTTCAGACGAAGCTGTTCTGCTGTTTTATCAAAGGTACTATTCGATATTCATTGTCAGCCATGTCGTCTTCAATATGCATGTCATCCTGTCCTTGATCGCAATCCTCCACGCAAGCGAACTAAGAACCGGCCGGTGCCAAGACTCAGACAAGCAAGGGCAAGACGCGGGCAGTTTGCATGGGCAGTGAATATAATGCCCCGTGTTTGTCACATTCATATTCTTAATCACAGTCACAAACAAACTTTCAAAGACACAGGGTGGAAGTGATGATCAATAGCCTCACCTTCTGCTGACGGCATTTCGTCTTGAGCGTTGGCGAAATTCGCATGTGTCAGCATTGCGATAGTAGACGCAGCTGCTGCAGGGCTGGCGGCCATCACACTTGATCTTGCGGCGGGTGCATTCAACACAAGAGCGATTGACCTTCCGGGAGGTAGGCGGTGACGCTGAAGCCTCGCTGGCGTCCTTGGAACGGGTCATTCTGACGTGGACGGACGGACTCTCACGGTTCCGGTCCGTTGCTGGTGTGATGGATGAAGTGTGCCAGGTTCGGGGATTTGAAGTGGACGAAGGAAAAATAAAAGAGAAGAAGCGGATGTCCAAGCCAGCGCAACGGCCTGGCTGCTATTATAGGATGGATGGCTGCATAAAGGAGCGGGCAAGAGAGACGAAAAACGCAGACGTATGTGTATGTACGGCCCCCGGGGGGGGGGTTTCCTTTGGAGGGGTGATGGTGGGAGTATATGGAACAATATGAGGATGGATGTTATTCAGATTTGAGCAAATTCGGGGCAGCCAGTGAGCGGGCCTGACCCGACATTGTGGTCGGATGCTCAGAGAGGATTTTCGGAAACAGATACGACTGGACGCTATGATGGCGAAGAAGAAGGGTACGGCATGGCACGATTTGGCATGACATGACTTGTAGGAGACATGGGGACGAGAGAAAGAATGAGCTTGGAGCTCGAGGCATGATGAGGCATGAGGCGTCGTGACAGCGGGAGGCGTGAGGCGTGAGACCAAGGCATTGGCGGCATGGCATGGGCACGGCAGGGCAGGAGCTACCGGTGCGCACACACATGGAGAGCAGCGGA
>AFRD01000622.1:0-13714 GCA_000222875.2 Periglandula ipomoeae IasaF13
TGAATTCCTTGACAAACTCGATGCCCTGTCCGATCTTCTTCCAGAATTTCACGACGCCATCAACTGATGCCGTGATGAGGAATTCGGTCAACGGGGCCCATGTCACAAATAGCAATTGTTCCTTGTGCATCAACGATTTTGAATAGCGGGCCGCCTTTGGTAGTGCTGCAATGTAGAGCTTTTCGTAAGGAAGGACGCAACGTTTCTTCTTGGGCGCTTCGGATGGGAGCTGAGGGCCCATATCATCGTCGGAAGAGGATTCTAACGGTCATGTTAGCCAGAAAATGGCAAGATACGGTATGCGAGTGAGGGTCGTACTGGAGCCATGGTGCTCTGCGAAGTCGGCATGGCTGCGCTTCTGCGAGCGATTTTCATCGTCGGTCGTGGCGGCGTCAGCCATTTGTAGGCGCCAGAGATTCCTTCTGTAGATAAAGAATCTGAGCTGCACCAAATGCAAGATGCAGTAGGGGTGTTATCAGTCGTTTGTCCTGCAGGCGCAGATCGACTCGATTGCAGAAGGCGGTGATGGAGAAGGACCTGGCCTTGCTTAGTTTATTTGCAGCCTTGCGCTTCCACCTGCCTCGTTGGAGCTCCAGGAGTCTGTGGTGCCTGCAGGTTGGCAGGCGCACCCCACTATGAGCTCTGGAGCAGCTCTAATTAAGATACAAAGTACAAAGGACGCAGGCTTGCTTGACTTTCCCAACCTTGCGCCATGTTGTCCTACACTGCAGAAACAAGATATCTAGACAGAAAGTCGTTCAACATGTTGATTGGAATGAAGACGCAGCTCCTTGTATAACCCGGCTCGATGTTATTCATGCAGGTTATATTCCCATAATGGCAGCTCACCATACCGGCTTGCTCGGATCCATTCCGTCATCAGGAGCTTGTCGGGACTCCTCCGCACGGCCTTTACCCCGGATTAGAACCTCAAATCACCCTTTCTTGTTCATCGCAAAGACACTGCTATTTTCCAACGGTCACAGTGCCCTGATCACTTTTCGCGACAATGGCTCGGCATCACCTTCAGCGTCTTGCTTCTCCATCGCCGTCAGCCTCTCTGCTCATTCACTTATTAGGGGCTGCGTCTGGCCAAAAGTTTCCACTTCCTATTGAGCTGGGATACACCTCTCGCTCAGTCACACGGATGGTACTTCCAGTTTCTGACCATTATCGGCCTCGCCTTGTCACTGGCGACGTTTGTGATCGCAGCCGTTGCTGATGTGACTGGGAGCACAATCCTATTTCAATTGAAGAACCTCATCTCCATTGTCGCCACTCCCCTCGAGGTCCTCATCTCGGCTTTGTACTGGGGCATATGTGCCATTGACACGAACCTCATTGTCCAGCCTGGATTCGAACTCGATATCTGGGTGGATGTCGGCTTCCACTTGGCCCCGGCAGTGTTTTTGACTCTGGACTCAATCCTGTTCAGCCCACAATGGACCATTTCGGCGTACGGCATGATGTCTCTCAGTACGGCATTCGCCTTTGCTTACTGGTATTGGGTTGAAGTATGCTTCAACAAGAATGGCTGGTACGTAACAAAGAAGACAATGTTGGCGTATGGACCGAGTTTCAGTAGCACTAATATGGTCGGCCAGGTATCCTTATCCCATGTTTGAGCTTCTCACGACGGCCCAGCGTGTTCTACTCTTTACGTTCTCAGCAGGCCTTGTCACGGTGTTCTCTGGACTCCTGAAATGGACCTACGGTGCTGTGAATGGGCATGACCAAGCGCGCCGTGAGGCACACAAGCCAATGAAGAAGATTCAATAGTTGATGGCCGTGTAGCACGCCCGTATAGACATAAGCATTGGATATACAGCAGCAACAATTAGAGGTTATCTTCGAATATTATGTACAATGAATCGCATTTAGAAGTAGACAATATACATCAGCTCTGCATCTAATTCAGCAGCCACCCTATAAGTTGGCTTTGACATCTCCAGGATGTGAGATCCTGGTCAACAGTGACCGTTTGATATCTTGAATCGTCCTGGCGCCAGAAAAGCCCATTGTGAGATCAAAGTCGGCCAGAAGGCCAGCGATGACGGCCTCCGCGCCAGCCTGACCATCAATGCCCAGCCCGTACACCACAGGACGACCCAGGAACACGCCCTTGGCACCCAATGCAATGGCTTTAAGAATATCAGCCCCCGTCCTGATCCCTGAGTCAGTCATGACAGTGATTTTATCACCGACTGCATCTGCAATTCTGGGAAGGGCATCCAGCGCTCCAATCGCACCATCCAGTTGTCTGCCTCCATGTGTGCTGACAATAATGCCATCTAGGCCGTGCTTCACGGCCAGCTCTGCATCTTCAACACTCAGCACCCCCTTCAGGACTATCGGTCCAATCCCAGTACTTTTTCAGAATCTTCAGATCCTCCCATGTACGACTGACACCAGGAAAGACTTCACTGCACCAGTACATGCCCGCCTGGACCAAGCTCTCTTCCGGGGTCTCCCCATCGGTTCTTTCTGCGAATTTGCGTCTGAATACCGGGTCATTAAAGCCAACATCGTCGCCTTCTCCCACGATAAAAGGCACCGAAGCTGGGTCGAGGTCATATGGTCTCCATGCCAGCGTCCAGGTATCGAGGGTGACAACTAGCACCTTGAAGCCGTTGGACTTGGCGTGGGTGAGGATAGACGCCGTGATTTCCTCGTCGAGCGGCCAGTATAATTGGAACCATTTCGGGCCTTGGGGAACCTTTTCCACCAGTTCCTCGATATTAGTGGAGGCGGCGGTGCTGAGCGTAAATGGTACGCGTAAATGGTACGCGTAAATGGTACGCGTAAATGGTACGCGTAGATTGGCACATGCGGTTGCTGTCCCGATTTCCTTGTCAGGATGGTACCAAGATTGCACGCTGATGGGGGCCATCAAGACGGGCGTGTCTGGTTATGTTAGCGCTTGGGATGCTCAAGTCTCGAGTCATGTCACAAGCACATGAGACAGTGGCAAGTAGAAGTTTTCTGTGCAAGAAGCCAACGGGATAATTTCAAGCTGAACATACCATATATTTCCCCAAACAGAGTCGTGCTCAAATCGCGCGGCGTGGTGGGTGTAAGCACTCGCGGGACAATCTTCCATTGCCGAAACGCCAGCCTGTTCGCATCCATGGTGGACGACTCGCCAGCTCCGCCCTTGATGTACTCCCATCCCTTCTTGGGCATCACTTTCTTGGCTTGCTCCTCGAGGCTGTTCGGATTGGTGGTGACGATGGGAGGCGAGCCCATGATGATGCCCTTTTCAAGGATCGACTTGAGGTACTGGGCATAAGGCACCTTCTCATCCTCGCCGCTGTCAGACATGACGACTTTTTCGGTGCGGCGCTGTGTCAGTTTGTGACTAAATCGAGGTCTTGAACGGTAGAACAGAGAATGTGACTACGTTCAATGGATGTCGAGATGTATCAGGACACAAGGTTGAACAGTAAGCTCTAATCGCTGACGGGGTTACAAGCATGTTTTATTCGCTGAGCCTCGGCACGGGCTTCGATCAAGTCCGACTGGCGTTTGGCACCGGCGCCCGGATGCTGAGGCTTGTTCGATGCACTAGGACCACTACAAGTACCCAATGCTAGGTACCCGAAAGACTCAGAGTCTCGTCCTAAGGTACCTAGGTAGGTAGGTAGGTAGGTATCCTGTTAGACCCCAGTCCCCTTTCCCAGGCACATGGTTCATCGGATTCAATCGCATCGGAGCTGCCCCAGCTCTGTGGGGGACGGGGCCATTCCACGCCGCCCGCCATGTCACGGAAGCGCCACTGCCACTGAGCTGTCTGCCCCTCAACGCGTCTACAGCCACGACGACCCCACCATCAATCGCTTCGTCAAATCTGAATCGTACCTCTGGCTGAGCATGAAATCAGCCTCGACTCATTATCAGTCAACAAAACTCACGATACACTCATGTCATAATACACGCGAATCAGACTCATCATGGATATCGACGATATCCTTCGGGAAGTCGATCCATCCTCTCATTCTATTCCCTCTGGCACACGCGACTTGCAAGCCTTGACGCGTAGATGGGTGGCAGAACGGTCAGCACCAGAACTATTAGAGTGAGTTTCATTCACAGCATGGGCGATATTTACTCCTGATATATCCTGCATCCTGACACAAGAGAGTTTCCTGGACTAATGGAGCACCAGATGGCCATCAGACGGGCTATTCGAGCGAGTCAACGACCGCATCAAAGCCCAGATTGAAAAAGTGGAAGACTTGACGGGTGACATGGATCCCAAGGCCAATTTCTCTCTCATCGTCATACAGACTGAGCTGGAGAGGTACAAATTCTTGGTCAGAAGTTACTTAAGAGTACGAATATCCAAGGTAAGGCATCAAACTCTTTCATATCCATTCTGAACCCCGTCTCGTGCCCTCCATCGGCTTCAACAAAGGGAATACCCAATACGATACGCAACCTTACTAAACATGGAACAGATCGACAAACACACACTGCATTACCTTTCCACTGAGGAACTACGAGAAAGACTATCCCCCACAGAACTCGCCTACGCCACCAGACACCAGGCTTTACTTCACAACCACTACCTTTCCTCCTTCCTGGGGTCCTTCCCGCAACAGCTACAGAATCTGAACGACACAGCAGGCAACATCAGCATGATTGACACACCAGATCTGGACACAGCTGTATTTATACGTATGCTCAAGGACAAAGATGTCCACGGGCAGGGAACGGACGCGGATGTAACGCTGCCGGCTGAAGAAGGAGATGTGTTGATTCTGCGGTGGTCGAGTGCCAAGGGCTTGGTGCAGGATGGAGACGCCGAGTTGGTATAGTATCAAAGACGAAGGTGCTATCACTGGGTGAATACGACGAGGGATACATTTAGACATGATGGAAAATTCGTTGTCGTCGATTGGTGGACAGTATGGTCTGGATGTACGATACCAGCAGGTGACAGACAAATGTGGCCACGAACGTTGCGAAATGACCACGGCGACAGTACAAAACGGAGGTTGACGACATTACGGACAACAATCTACAACATCTTACGCAAAATACAATCTGCAAGACAATGCTTTTGAATACACGGATACAAAGTCGGGATATAGCTTTAGATTCGAATTATGAACACACAAAATGCCACACCTGCATACTCCTTATCATTCGAATCAGAAGTCTGACACCATTACACAGCAAGTTATAACGCCTGGACCACATCTTGAGAGTTGCAATTCGTCCAAGGCATTAAAAAAATGGCATGCATTGCTCTTCCCAAAAGACATGGCCAACACCATTCTTTTTGCCTCGCCGACAACCAACTTGACGCGCAAACATCAATATTACGTCGCACGACGCCAAAAAAAACATGTTTGCTCAGCGCCGAAACTACAAAGCTGCCGTCCACTGACCACGACGGTGCGCAAAAAACAATGAGAACAATATCATCGCGACTTTCACCATCGTGGGGAGAGGAACTCGGGCCATCGCACTTACATACCCACCGATACAGCACCAAGAATACTATAAAATAAGTCGTAATAAAACATCTCAAAGCCATGTTGATGGCTCTGGACTGTCTTCAAATCAAGTCAGCTTACAAAACCATCTTGCGCATATCGGAAACTCCACTACTGCTGTGCACTTTTCACAAGGCCGAAACGACAACCAAGTTCCGTATTTCCAGTTACAATGCGCTTTTACACTCTATCTCTACTGTCCCTCGCAATCACAGCACTAGCATTAGAATGCCAGCACACGCGGTGCTGTCAGTGCACCTTCTTCGGCCGATACAACAACGAACAAACAAATTGTGTCTACGACCACGTCGGCGCCCAAGCCTGGGGTGATCGAGGCTCCGGGGTGTTTTTCTGTCACGTCGAGGTGGGCCAGTCGCGGATTGCAGAGTTGTGTCGTGGACAGGGAGAAGTTTGCAACTCGCCCGGGTGGAGGGGGTATGATTGCTGGGATTGCGTTTCCGACGACTAAATTATGCGACTGAACGGGCTGAGATGTGGTTATATCGGTTTTTTTATACATCAAGCTAGGTGACGCTTCTGATGAGACAATCTGGCCGAGAGGATAGAAGCCATGTGTTGTCACAGAAGAGAGTGCGTTACTTATGATGGCCAAACAACGATGAATGACGCTTGAATTCACCTCTTTATTTCAATGAAAACCTAACTCCTAATGTGCCATAGTCTAATCTTGCCCGCATCATTACCAACAGCCAAAAGATCACTTTGCGTTCCAAACGCCACAGCCGTAATTCTCCCAAGCGGGGTCTGCTCCGTCGGCCAGTTTCGATAGACGGTGCAGCTGGGCAGATGCACCAATCGCAAGGCATCTTTCTTTTCGCGGCTGCCAAATGCGAGCAGTTGGCCATCTGGTGAAAAAGTAATGGCCGTGATAGGGGTAATCAGTTGCTCAAAGGTTCGAGTTGGACTGGGGCGCTCCTTGATGACAAGGTCCTCGCTTGACTGGGACTCAATGAGCGTGCTTCTGTCGTAGATGTTCGTAATACCGCTGTTGGAGCCCACGGCTACCCAGCGGTCTTCACCGAGAGCAGCAGGGCCGTTGTGCCCACCGAGGCCGATGACAATGCCGCCAACGCAGCCATCATCATGCCAGATCCCGATAAATCTCTTTGATTCCATGCTGTACTCGCCCACTTGTCCGTCTTTCCCTAATATGGCCATGCCATTGCCTGTCTTCCACCACGCGAAATCCGCAATGCCGTGTCGACTTGACAATCTGGCCGCCGCGATCCACTGCATCGAGGTCACGTTCAGAACATTGATTATACCGCCTCCCTTTCGCGACGAGGCGATGATGCCCATGTATCGTCCGCAGGGACTCAGTTTGAAGTGCTCCATTGACTTGTGCTCGAGCTGGTGCCCATTGATTTGTGTCGTCTTTTGTACAATGCCCGACGGCAGGTCCCAGTGATGAAAGTATTTCCTCCGTCCGGCAAAGAAAATCTTGTCACCTTCAGGGTACAGGAACTGGGCTTGTCGCACGTCCACTTGCTTAACTTGGACAGATGTGAGTTGGGGGTTTGGCGTGGGCTGCGCTTCCGGAGCGATGTGGTGGAGATACAGAATGGATTCTGTGCTGGCAGACAGAAGCACAGGGTACTCGGGGTGAAATGATAGACACTCCACAGAGGTTTTGTGTTTGTCTGAGATGTCTCTTGTTCTCTGGATATCGATGACCTCGGGACGCAGCTTGCGCTTCTTTGAGCCACCGAGTCCAGCCAACTGTTTGACGTCACGCAGAAACTCTTCCAAGGGTTGCGCAGAAGCCTCTCCATCAGAGTCGTCGCTCGAATCGCTTGAGCCAGCAGATGAGCGCCTTCTCCTTTTAGTAGGGCGGTTGCCAGCCTCCTTCGCCCATGCCGGTGCGGGATTGACTCGCAGATATTGTTGTCGCAGTCGTCTCGAGTATTCAGCTCCGCTGATCAGGTCGTCCTCCAGTGTCGTCCCTAGTCTCCGTAGCTTCGAGTTGGAGGATAGAGATACCACCAAACGCTCGTCGTCGCTGTCTTCCCAAGCCGGCGCATCACCTTGTTCCGTCTTTGAGGTCGTCGTCACGGATTTCGTTACGCTGCCGGCGCCAGTATCCAAAACGAACAAATCTGCATCGTCTACATCTTCCATGCCTCCGGCGTCCGCATCGCCCATTTGAACATCGTCGCCATCTTCTCCGTTGGCAAAGCCTCCATTTTTGAACAAGCTTTCCCGAAACCCGGCCTTGTTGCCCAGCACCAATCGCTCCAGCTCTTCTTCATCGGAATCTTTCTCGAAGATGCCGGAGGACTTTTTGTTGGCGATGACGTTGTCAGATCCGGCATCCGAAGAAAAGTCGCTATCTGAATCATCCGGATCCGACGACCAAGTGTTCACGTTGTTCGCCATTTTTGCGGTGATAGCGACCGGTCGTTGTCGAGGGTGCGTGGGCTTGCTACACCAAACAAAATTTAGTGGCCGTGGAATTTTTTGGGATGCCGGATCAGCCTTGCACAAGCCCCGCCGGGGAGCGAGGCCATATCAAATTGAAGACCAATGAGGAGCATCAAGCCACGAGGCTGAGCTTCTCTAACTTCAATTGTCAAACAACAACCCAACATCGCAACACCAAGGAAATAGTGGCAATCGAATGAAGGTATATTAATGCCTGATTTTCATTGTTTCTAATGCAGAAAACGCCTAGTCCATAGCCCAAAGTTATATGATCAGTCCCCTCGTCCGCCATGCAAAACAACTCAAACAAGCGCTCTCGCTAAACTATCCTCCAGCCGGTGCAACTCAGGACTGACAGACTGGGTGCTCTTCAGCGTCAGGACTGCCCCCTTCTGGGCCACGTTGACCAATTTCTCCACATCACCGCCCTGAGACAATCCAGATATCAAAACGCCCAAGAATGTATCTCCAATGCCGTTGACTGATACAATGTTCTCTACTGTCTCGGCACGAGGGAACAGCCTCATGTAGACCCCGCCCACGGTGGGATGATTCGGCGGTGCCCGTGCCAGAATGTATTCCTCCACATCTCTGTCTCTTAGACGAGGATCATCACGGCTCAGGATAGTGGTGTATAGAACGCCATCAGGTCCGAGTTTCGTAAGCAATGTGGGTATGTATGGGAGCAGATTGACGCATTGTACAGGAACACCCGCGTCCGTCAGTTCTGCGGATGTGAGTCGGACAAAACGATCTCTGGCACCCCTCATTCCAAAAGCATCAATCAATTCGAACCATTCGTGAGAGTCGAGATAGCCGTTCTCCTTGGAAACTTCGTACATGGCTGATAATTCGTAGGTGTTTGGTGACGCTAAATCAACGCTGGCGCAGGGGAATATGTTTAGCCTGGGAATACCTCGCTCTAGCGTGACGAGTCCCTTTGCTTTCTCGACAGAAACAGGTTCGAATGCGATCCTGGCATCATGGTCCTTGCCGATTTTTATCCAATCTCTGATCGTATTGGCACTCCAGTTGCCATCCACGACGAGTCACTTTGGACGTGTGGTTGCCACTGCGGACCTCCATTCGTCGGGGAACGAGTGCTGTGTAAAGATGCCCATGTCAGCCATCGCCATTACGAGGTTTCTGCTTGCATTATTGACCGCAACATATTGTGCTGTTCTTGCGCCGGGGTATTCTGTGCTGTTTAATTGCTGAACGTATGTGGTGTCCAGGCCGCACTTTTGCAAGGTAGACAAGACGGTTGAGCCAGCTCTACGTGGTCCAGTTAGCCTTCACCGTCCTTGCAGATTTAGTCACTTGCTCACAAACTTACATATCGTCCCCGACCATGCTACAGAATTTAACTTTGGCTCGACTGCTTGCTCTATGAGCAGCCAGGGCAACATTGTGGCCAACTCCTCCTATCGACTGGCTGATGGAAGCAGGATTGGACGTGTGAAGTTGAGGGGATCCGTCTCCAGCCTTAGACTTGGTATAATCGCAGCTTAGATCAACAGCTACGCCACCAGCAATCAGCACATCAGCCCTCAAGTCAGCCTGCGAAAATGGCTTCGATATTGGCTCCGGTGCTATCGTCAATGTTGGAATAGTTGTCTTTTCACCATCTACAATTAGAACTATTGACTTCCGCGGGACACAGCCCAAAATTCCACTTACGAACTCGCCGGTCGAGGCTCGGACGCCAGCAAGCGCGACAGCTCGACAGCAATATTAGTGGCGCGCGTGACGTTTGACGTGACCAGTTCCTTGTTTGCCGACACGACCTTGTCCCCACAGTTCCCTCAGTCGCTTCAGGATGTAAGGTGTGTTCGCGCTTCCTGTGAAACCCTGCTCATTTGCCTCAGTCACAGCCTTTTCAATTGCGGCTCGCATCTCGTCTGAAGGCACCGCAAACTTTTCAGGGATGGGGTTCGCGAAGAGGAGCCCCGACTCGATACCTAGACGCTCCTGTGCCAATATGATAGACGCCGCCTCCTTCTCCGTGGTGACGACAGAAGGACTCTTGACACCACTCTCGCGGGCCCAGAATGCAGGGAACTCAATCTTGCCGGGACGTCCGTCGGCAAAGGTTGAAACATGACAGCCTTGGGTTTCAAGATACTCCAATGTGCGAGGAATATCCAAGAAGCCCTTGCAGCCGCTGCTCACAACAGCAACACGAGTTCGGCCGAGCTTCGTGAGATCGGCAGACACATCCATGGAGTTCTCGCCACCTCGGTGAACGCCTCCGAGACCACCTGTACCGAAGACTCGGATACCAGCTAACCTTGCTAGTAACATCGTGCCTGAGATTGTGGTGCCGCCATTCATGGTGTGACCAGCAACGCCCTGGCGACCGAATTAGCAAAATAGAGCATAAGTTTGTGCCGTCAAGCATCAGAGTTGCCTCACCATTCCCACCAGATATGAGATATCCCGACGTGAAACCTTGACAGCCTTCCCCGTCTCAACCATGCGAATCATCTCCTGGCCCGTAACGCCGACAGTGGGCACGCCATCAACGATAGCAATGATGGCCGGGATACCGCCAAGGCTTCGCACAAGGTCTTCATGCTCCAACGGCAAGTCCTTCGACAAGGCTCCATGCGTATAAATCGTTGACTCCAGAGCGACCAGCGGCTTGTTCTTGACCACGGCATCGGCCACCTCATCCGAAACTCGAAGCCAATTTTTTAGTGCGGGGATTCCGTTGGCAGTAGCAAATCCCCTGTTGCAACCCAATTTGTTTGACCCAGGGTGCGGCCGGGAAAGGATCGTTTGTTGGCATGCTGATGGCAAGCTTGGGAGCAACCTGCAGCAACCTGGCGTTGGCAGGCGCCTCGTAGCCCGCATCAGGTGCTTGGCATGGCGAATCTGACATCAAGCTGTAGCTGGAGTAGGTGTGGAGGTGAGCCTGGAGGTGAGCAGAAACAGAGGCTCAGTAGGAAGGGAATGACTGTGAGCTCCCCGATAATTAGACCAGCGAAGTTTCCAGCGTTCAGCATGCGAAGTCTGAAAAGGCCCACCAAAGGCTCCGTGGGTCAGTGTCGGAGGTGTCCGTTGGCGTGTCTCCAGGGCAACACCAGCCACGGGGCTCCACTGTAGACTCCATAGTGCAGTGTGCCGGCCTTGATGCTTGGAGACACGCACCGCGCATCACTCATCGCAGCAAACTCATGACCAACAAAGGCAAAACAAGCTGTTCAACCTGTATTGATATACGGCTCTTGTCGCGGTTACTTATCTCTAGACAGGGAATTCGAGAAGTGTGCAGGGCAGCCTCTGAGTGTAGAGTCACCTTCTCCAGCCTAGCGACCTGCGACTCAGTCGACCTAAAAGGCATACAGTGGTTGCGAGCCCCAGGAGGTCTTCTTTCGCCTCAGAGACGATATCCGTAGGTCCACGCATTTTGAAGTGTCAGAAGTCGGTATTTCCAGCCAGAACCTTGACGGCAAAAGCACAGAGCATGGGGTAATGGCGCCACCTCCACAGGACGGGTTGTCGGGGGCTCGCAAAGGACCTTGCTGTCATGCTATAGATATTGTCCGAGCACCGAAACACCAGGTAATTATATAAGAACCGGTATCCGGTCTGAATCCCGACCTTGCATGTCCTGAAAGCCGAAACCGATATCATCAACAGGTGGAATGAGCCGAAAATGATAGCGTCAACTGGTGGAATGGGCTTGATGTTTGAGCCGTCTTGTTGGACCAGAGCCACTTAGACTGCCTGGCCCCCTTGACTTGCCCGGGAAAGCTCCAGCTTCCCCGCACCGGACTCAACCCCCAAAATGGCAATGACCTCGGTTGCTAGCCAGCAAGAGCTCCCCATGTCATCAGCTGGCAGCGCGCTGTGACGGTCTGTCGCCGCCAAGCGCGTGAAGTCGTCTGGTTTAAATTGATCTGAAGACGCCCTCCTTTTTTAAGCCCCGGATTTTCTACCGCCACTGAAATTCGATATCAGCAATTCCGGAAACGCTTTGACGTATCCGGATCTTTTCTCTTGTGATTGTGACAAGCTTTTGGCGAATGCGCAATAGAGGAGCTTGTTTTGTCTGGGGTTTCTTCATCTCGCCCTGAGCAAGTGTCGCATTTCGGCTGCCACACGACCCGAGATATTCAACATCAACAATACAGCCTCTACTATAGACAGCAACCCTCCACTATGCCTATGCACCAGGGCTTCATCCCCCGCGAGGGATTCAGCTTCGAGGTCATTCTCAAGCTCCTTCGGAGGACCGCGCTCAACCCGTCGCTTTTGCTGCCGCTTGTCCTACTGGCGCGCTACTCCAAGAAGGGGCAGGATTGGTTCATTCTGCATCCCAAGGCAGCCCGACGACTGCAAATTCTATTCTATTTTTCCATCATAAGACGCCTTAGCGCATGGTATTCTGAGAAAATGCGCAATAACTGGGTCGACGACAAATACGTGTGGTCCAGAGAGATCGTGGTCGTCACCGGAGGCGCCGCTGGAATCGGCGCCACCATGGTGCGATGCTTTGCTGAGAAGGGTATTACAGTCGTGGTGCTGGATGTGCAGCCCATGACTATCAAGACTTGTATGTGCTCTCTACTCTGTTATATCTTCCAGAAAGCTTTCACTTCGATACTAACATCAAAACAGCTTCAAGGGTTCACTATTACCAGTGCGATCTGAGGTCGCCAGAATCGGTGGCCTCGGTGGCAGATCGGGTTCGAGCTGAGGTTGGTCACCCGACCATTCTCATTCACAATGCTGGCGTTGCTCGAGGAAAGACGATCATGGACTCAGAACCAGCAGATGTACGATTCACCTTTGATGTCAACACTTTAGTCCACTACTGGGTTACCAAGGCATTTTTGGGAAACATGATTGCCAAGAATCACGGCATGATTGTCACAGTCTCCTCAATTGCCTCATGGATGTCCCTGCCGGACATGGTCGACTACGGATCGTCCAAGGCCGCTGCACTGGCTTTCCACGAAGGCCTCGGCGGAGAGCTCAGATTCCGCTACAACGCGCCCAAGGTGCGAACTGTCGTCGTCCATCCTGGGCACACCCAGACTGCACTGTTTGCTGGTTTCAATCAGGGCAACGGGTTCCTGCTGCCATCGCTTCATCCAGACAGCATGGGAGAAGCCGTGGTGAAGCAAGTCCTCACTGGACGCAGTGGCACTGTTGTTCTTCCCGAGGCAGGTTCGACGCTTTCATGGATTCGTGCCCTTCCAGATTGGTACGGTATCAGAATCCGTGGAAAAGCACAGGGTGTCATGAAGCACTGGTCAGGCAGACAGGTGGTGCAAGACGTTGGTGCGCTCTATCAAGGAGCCGCCAGCCAAAATTCGGAGCCAAGCGAGAGTACAGTCCTGGTATCAGAGGATAAAGAAGAATAGGAGGCCAGGCCTACGAGGCGCCGGGCGACGGGAAGTACGATGTTTGGACTCGCAAGGCGCGAGCTGAAGTCTTGAAATGCACTTTCAGGTCAAGATTGGAGGGATACATAGACGGGTTCGCAGCGGTTATTCCAATCAAGCTCTGCACATAGGTTCCCCAACGTCAGCTGATACACAGGCCAGCTCATTGCCCTTTGCTCTCCTGCTGTTAGGTTAGCTGGTGTCTGAATCAACTGGCAAGGGGTAACCTACGAACACGGCTTGGTTTGGTGCGCTGCGCGACTCTGAAAGAAATCAGGAGCCGATTCGAGTGTAATTGTTCCAAGTCTTTGTGGTCTCACGAGGTATTTGCGAAGAACAACTTGTCAAAATCATGACGTGAAGGATTCAAGGCTA
>AFRD01000621.1:0-13789 GCA_000222875.2 Periglandula ipomoeae IasaF13
GACCAGCCCTACTTTGCCTTATCTCTTTCCATCAACAGGCCTGATTGATCTACATCAACGTCTGTGCTCTTTAACACTTTGCACTTGTGGTCCTAGCCTGTCTCAGATGGCTTCTAGTTGTGGCCCTAGAACGGATGCATGTAAGGCCTAACTCGTCGACCGTGACATGAATTTCCCAAACCGAGATATTCCTCTGGGTCTTCTAGCTCCAGCGATGCGGTGTGGGGTGTCGGTTTCATCTGGGGGATCGCACTTGGGACTTGGGGGTTGGGGGCTGGAAAATACGTGCTTGGAAGCCCGCCTCATCTGGGAACGGTTTAGCGAGGTGAGCAGGCATCAACTGTACATATTTAATTTGCTCACGCCACGAATTGTCAACGGACATCAGCGTCGGCGTGAATGTGCGAAAAAGAGGGGGTGTGGCTGTGAAGTCCGTGTTTGCGCTTGTGTGCCGTCTTGTATCTTGTTTTGTGTGTTGCGTATTGCAAGGCCCAGTACGCAATTACATACAGTATATATTACATACATGCCAAACATATCGCGGCCTTGCCATCTTGTAGATAGTCAGAGTGGATGGCGCCATTGCACAAAACCAAATGGAGAAACTGGCCAGATGATAACATTCCGTATTAAGAAGTATTCTGTGTCGTTCACTCCTCCACAACAGAAATCTGTGCTGCCAGTCACTGTCTGGTGTATCTAGAGGCAATCTGCACACATCATCCCCCCCAGAGGTTCGTATCCAATTCGTGTCGCAAGCAAGCACTCCAATGACAAAAATCCCAATCTCTCGTGACCGCAATCTCAGACATGCATATTGTTTCTTTTTCCTTTTCAACTCGTCCCTGCTTGACAGCAACCAAGTGGGACCCTTATTATGCTAAGCGCTCCTTCCGCTTTGATATTTCCTCTTTCAATTCCCGCCCTGGAAGAAGCACAGATCTTTTTGCTTTATGCCCGAGTATGCAGTTCTCCCCCGCTCATTACTTGAGGTGCATAGTCGCCATTCAAGGCAGCAGCCAAGACGCACCTGTCACGATCAGAACCAGACAGCTAAAAAAAAAAAATCCCGAGGTCCAGCTTTGTGGCGCGGGTGGTTGGCCTTCGGTGCATCCGGGGATCCACCACCAGCTCCGGCAGTTGAGAAGGATCCTCTGCCCACACCGCCCGGACATCACAATCTGGTGTTATTTTTCCACGGACATTGAGCAAGCTGATCTCCTCAAGGAGAAGAGAAAAAACAAGAAACCATGTTGAGATGAATCTAGGTTTAGTGTGCGGCTCGACGTGCCAGACTAGTGCCAGACCGTTGGTCCAGCGTGGCCCGGATGGATGTGCCCGGCATGGGAAAACCCCCGAGTTTTGATGTGACTTTCTGATGCATTCTGTGGGGCTGAGAGAGCTTCGGTTGGTTAGCATGGGTTAGCTAGAGGTATGTGGTTGGTTTTTAAAGTTCAGTGTGTTGTTTGTGATTGGCCTGTTACAAACAGTGAAATGGAAAAACAGGGAGGAAAGTCTCTTGAGAGGTTGGAGGCTTGATGGGCTGGTGGCGTTGATACGTTTGACAGATGTTGACGTGTTCCTTCTCGGCACAGGTACTGCTGAATTTACTTACCGCAGGATGATGTTGCCATGGATGGTGAAACTGGAATTGATATTTTTGGTACTCCTAAGAGTTGATGGTGTGAATATACCTGAGGATGCTATTGACATGATGAAAAGAATCATATTGGCGTTGATTAAGTTCCTGAGTGAATCAGGCCCCTTTTCATCTCTATTGAGGCCAGATCCGTAGCTGAGGAGACACGTATAGGCTAGGACAATCAAAGACCACCGCGGCGGACAGTCACGCTCGGCGCCAGCACTTGGCCAGCCTATCGTGCTACGCCTGGAGCCAAGTGCTCTACGAACCAACCCAATCTCATTGGATTCATTTCGATATTTCTGTTCAGCCAGCCATGTTTCACAAAATTATTATGACGCCTCTATGATAGCATGGCAGCAGACAAATCAAGACCCAGATATGCGAGGATCGTCGGCGTCACCGCCACTTATCTCGGCCGTCTACGATGACAAGCCCGTTCATCTGTCATGTATCAATAGCGGCGAAAGATAATGCCCCTTATGGAAAGCCTCAGGGTTCAGAATCACTTCATCAGGGTTGTCCTACCTCCAGGGCTGGGAGTAGGCCTTCAAGCTTTGAGCAGTCTTTATTTGCACTGGATCAACAGCGCTGTCAACACGGCACATTTCAGTGTATCTTCAAAGAAACAATTAGGTCTTATCTGTTATACGCGAGCTCATTTATCACGTATGGTAAGTAATACACAGAATCAGATATTGCGCTGGAAGCTTTCTACACCCCAGTGAATCAATTGGGGTCATATCCCCGTTTACGAGCTTTTTTTTAGAGACTCCAGCAGTCAAGTAATATCGTCTACTTTCCGAAATTGCGAAACTTGAATACCAAAGTCACGAATACGTGATCCAAGCCGCGCATATTATTCATGAAAGCGGAAGGATGGAGGTAGCCCTTTGGGGTGGAAGTGGCTTAGGTGGTTCGCATAATGTTTGAAATAGAGTGGATGCTCTATTCTCGTCGTCTTAGTTCCTGTGCTATTCATTGAAGCAAAATCCTCTTCCTGCAATGTCTTAATCGATACTGTAAATCATAATGTAGATGGGAACTCAATCTTTTGATTGTCTGCCCTCGCATGCCTGACCCCGCTCCCATTGGTCAGCCCAATGGGCAGTTGTGCACCGTTGCGGCGGGCCCGCACCGTCCGGATCATGCTATATAACCTTGACTATAATGACTTGAAACCAAAGGGGCGGGGACGGGCGGAACAAGCCAAGTTTTTTTTTCTTGCTAATGTACACTTTAGTTATGTAGACGTGCATTCCTGATATGTGCGTATGATACATAGTTTGATCCCGGAAGGTCATCTGTGCAAGTCAGAAACCTTGCAATAGAAGCTTTCGATAATCAGTCGCTCATTGCATCACCGACAGCGAAGTGGCAATAAGTGGCAATAGGCACGTTTATTTTTAGGCAACTCGTTATGCGTGCTGAGGTATAGTCAAGCACATTGCACACACAAAATGTACATCATGCAATGCTGACCACGGCTCAAGGACAGACATTAGCGGTGCTGGATCTCCAGAATTCTCAACCACTTGATTGCCGCGATAATTGTGCGTATGCCCCAGCCTCCATGCCAAACCGGGCTTTCGAGCTAGCCACGGCCTTCTGGGTATAAGGTTATGCCAGCGCCAGAACAAGCCCAGGGAACTGGAGAAACGGGACTTGTGCTGTTATCGCCCTCCCCCTTGCCTGCCAGACCAGGCCAGGGTTCATCCAAGGTCTGTCTGTCTGTCCAGGAGGAAGGTGCTCCACTAATTGCCGCCTTCGGCTAGCGAATCTTAGTCAACCGAAGCACCATGCTTCTTTCCTTCTAGACTGGCGAAACTGGCACCTTCAATTTTCTGAAATGCTGCCACTTGCCATCTCCTCTCCACATGGTGTGCAGTTCCCATCCATCCCATCCATCCCATCAACCCCATTCCATCTTAACCCATTCCACCATCCTTATCCCTCCCCCCTGATCGTTGGTCCCTGGTCCCTGGCCCCTGGTCTCTTCCCTTTTGCTTTCCCGGCCGGCAACGCCAGGCTCAATTGCCATTGGCGATGGCCGACGAGCACTGGAGACCAGAACTGGGGGCCATCAGAACAAGAAGACGACCAAGTTGGTGATGCAAGCAAGATGTGAGCTCTGTGGAGTCCTGCCCACTAACACAACCAGCGGCCCTGGAGCATGCACGCTTCGTTCATCAAATCATTCAGGCCTGTTCTCCTCTCCCCTGGCCCTGGCCCTGATCCTGTCACTCGGCTTCGCCGGCCGGCCGATGGGCAAATCCGCACCCGTTTGGTCAAAATCCCACGCAAGCTAGCACGACAACCACCACACTCACATCACAACACAAGAAGCGAAGGATGAAGGAAAAATGTCCCTAGCGTTTCGGCATCACCTGTACCTGTCGCCATGCGTAATGTTCCGAGACACCGAAGATTCTCGTAGAACAAAAAGAAGAATGTACAGAAGCATTGCGTGCTGTCGGTCGCAGGTCCGCGACACAGGACTGGACGAGCCTCTCAATCAAGCTTTCTCCCACCCCGGTCTCACCAGACACCCCCTCTCCGTCAAGCTTCAGCCCAAGCCAGCGATAGCCGGTAATCTACGGCGTCTTGTCCTCTGGGGTCTAGGTCACCTGTGGCTGTCCGCCTTGTGCTCTCTCCCGTGCAATAGGCCTGTTTCTCTCTAGGTCTACCGAACCAGGCGTTCAATCTTGGGCGTTACTTTTTTCCCTTCCCCAGCACCGAAGAGGCGTTTCCCTCTAATATGACTGCCCGTTTCGCCCCTCTCATAGCCAAAACGGAGTCATGTTGCGGCCAAGCAACTTTCGACCCAATTTGATCAAACCCTTTCTTGCGCTTTGTGCTTCGTTGCCCCCCTTTTTTCGCCGTTCGCCGCGCGCAACCACCGTAGTGAACCATGTCAGACGCTAGCTACTACGGCCTTGGGGGCTGTCTGGCAGTCGGCCGTTTGCCGAACAGACTGACGAGGGATTTTGAATGGATGGTTCCATCAGCATGGTATCAACGGCACCGTCGTTAGGGTCGATAGGGCGGGGTGCTGTTGGAGGAAGTCGGGTTTTTGGACCAGACACTATCCAGGTACCTGCTAGGATTTCCCAAATCGCAACTGCCACTGCCGCTCAGTGCTGACTACAATAACACCCAAGACAGGCCGGGTTTGTTATTACCGAGCATGCTATAATAGAAAAAAAAAAAAAAAGGACCAAATGCCTACCCATTGCACGGTTTCAACCGTCGACGAAGAGGGGGTGGACCATCACCAAAACGTGCATGGTTGCATGACAAGAGACACATCAGACGTCATGAGCCTCCAACGACGCCAAGTTGAACCTTTACGCCAGCGCTGTTGCGTGTGCCATCTCTGGCATGGTCTGCCTCAGTCTTCCACGAGGCACCGTCACGCATCTGGCTGTCTGGCTTTGGTCCTGGCCCTGAGGCTTCGAGGGCCCTGACACCACGCGCGCTCGTCGACACAGATCCCGACCAACATGTGGTATGCATGCGACGTCGACACAACTTGCTGGGTCGCTAAACCCTTTCTGACCACCGCGCGCTGATGCACCGACGATCACAGCTGTCCACCCATCTATGTACTTTGTGAATCTGCTATGACGAGATGCATTCACCTGACAATTCCAAAAGAGGGTCGTATTGGGTTTGAAGTAGATTCGAGGATTTATAAAGACAAGCAGAACATAAAAAGTCAGGTCATCAAAGCTGCCATTTCTATAATAAGACCAATAAAGCAATATGTTCTATCCATGGACCTGGTCATTAATTGTGCAAAATATACACCGACGACGCTCGTGGACTCCATAGTTCGCCTGTAACCGTTGAATTGAACCCGCCCAAGTTCCTCCCATCATAAACACGTGGATATCTCCCCAAACAAATCGGTAATTCAAAATCCCTGCGTGCGTCCAGTCTGCACCAGACTGGGCCGCCCACCGACAAGGCCCTCTGTGACGTCCTGGCCAGCCCGCAAGCCCACAAGCCCCCCGGCCGGCGGGGCTGGTGCCCATCAACCAAGGCTGGACCCACCCCTTCCCTTCCCCCAAGCTTGAACCAGATTTCCCGTCCCTCGCTACCAAATGGAAGACGAAAATCCAAGAGGGACGCGACCGCGGCAATATGACGACAAAAGTGACAAAGACAAGTAACCAAGAAAATATGATGCTGCCGAAAGCCTGGTATGCAGAAAACAAATAAAAAATTCCCTTTAGTCGTACAAGTGTTTCCCCCAACAGTAAGATTCGAGCATCCAAGTGGTTCGTCCTCGTCCTAAATTTAGCGAGCAGTAAGCACCAGTCGCGAGGCACTTTTGCTTGGGTAGTATCATCACCACATAGGGCAATATATGGGTCTGACTTCCACGAGTTGGCCATTGCTGTCGAGGTGTCCCGTCGCCATAGCCCTTCACTAGGCTATTTATTGGTGCTTTCCAACGTGAGCCTGTCTCTCAACTGCTCCTTCGTTGCTTGCACTTGTCGTGTAAGAGGTGTCCATTTCTAGCCGTAGTTCGCGTAAACTCTGCTCCGCAATTCGGGCACGTAGCCTTGGCCGCTTGTCCAGATTTCTCGCGTTGATGTCGTAGCAGGTTGCTGAATGTGGAAAACTGTCGACCGTTGCACCCATGGTCCCAGCAGCGAGGCTTCGGCCTGCTCTGTACCACTCTAACATGGCCGCCTTCCTGTGGGCTTCCGCTGCTGGCGATGGTGACTCCAGCTGGAACTGGAGCGTACACGAGGTTGTTATCATGTGGCATGCCCATCGAAGGGTTTCGAGCATCGTTGTGTATACTGGTAGAGCTGTACGAGGACGGCGGTTGGTTGCTCGTATCCGCGTATCTGTAGTCGCTTAGCCCAGAGTAGAGAGCGGGATACTCCATCGACATGTTGTACGACGACGATCTTGTGGCCTCATGTTAGATGTATGTTCGCCGGGGTATCAATAACTGGTCTGGCTTACATTGACTGTTGGAAAGGTGCCGAGGTGAACACCTGTGGAGTTTGCGATGTTTCCTGCAGGGATGGATTGTATGGGGGCATGTATCCCTGATGTTGTATTCCTGGTCCTGCTTCTGCTATCAGAGGCATTGAAGGCGCAGTCGAGTATAGCGGGAGTGGGATCGCACTGGAGACGTCACTAAGGGACATTGGAGGAGGCGAGGTGATATACGACGCGCTTTCGGCACGTCTCATTCTTGTTGATAACTTGACCTCTCGGCGGGACTTATCTCTGTAATGATTCATTCCGTGTTGCTCAGGAGTCATGGAGCCGCGAGGTGGGCTTGACGCGAACGACCTTGCTTCACTGGGGGGCGGTGTTAGGCTCGCTTCCGAGCCGCCGCTCAACAGAGAGTTGAGATCTGCTCCGATAATGCTGCTGTTTGATGACCCAGAGTCTAGGGGTCCTAGGTACAAATTAGCCATTCTGTGCACAGAAAAGGATGAACAGAAGTCAGATATGCATACCGGGCCAAGTAAATGCCGATCTGGGTGCCATGGCAAAGACGGGATCAAATTGAACCGCTACGGCACTATTTGTATCGCTATGAGTAAGGGTCTGTGCAAGACTGTTTCTGGCTCAGGCTTATTACCTCATGCTGTGACTGTCTGAAGGCGCTTAGAAGCAGCTGTCAAGGTAGTATTTATGCTCTTGATGCTTTTTTGGTCGCTCCGAGTCTAGAGCTTGGCTACCAAAGAAAAGAGGACCCAAGATTGGGCTTGAGTTGCAATGAATGCTCCTCTTTTGCCCCAGCTAACTGTTTCGAGAAAGTTGCGCTTCAGTGCCGAGATACGTTGAGCCCTTTGAGAACGTAGGTAGTGTCAGCTCTACCCAGCCGGGCGAATAGGATGGGTAGATGTGCTTTAAGAGTGTTGTTCGAGACTCTTGCTCAGCTGGGAACCAGAACAGGTGGATGATGTAGACGATTCACGTCACTCAATGGAGGTAGAAAATATGTGTAAGTGATAATACAAGACAGGACAATAAGAGGGAAGGTGTTGGTGAAAGAGTAAGCCACGATCTGGACGAATCTCAGGTCAGGACTTCGGCTTATACTTAAGTATGGCAGGAGTCTGGTACATGGAGTCTTTGAACCCAAGCCTTGCAAGTCTACTGGGACACAAGAAAGGCAGGGGACGGGTGCTAAGCCAGGGCGAACTAATCTACGACTGAACGAGGATGAGATAAACCTCCAATCTCTGGCTCAGGCTCAGGCTCAGGCTCAGGGCATGGGCATGGGCATGTATGCTGCTCCATGAAGCAGGGCTAGTACGGCTTTAGAAGACTGGATCAAGCAAGGTACACGTACGGAAGTACCAGAACAGAACAGATAGTACACAGGTACAGACAACGCAAGAGCACGCCAGGCCCCTTCTTGCACCTTGGGCGGACTCTGTAGCTCTGGAGGGCTGCCAGAAGAAGGGAAGCCACGACGGCGCTCCATGTCCGCGATAGAAAGGCCCCCGGGGGTGAGGTGGCGCCGGGGGGAGGGGGTGTCTGCATGCGTGTACATAGATGGCCAGGCCTGGTTTTGGTCTGGTGCTTGCAACTCCAGAGACAGAGTGCTGGACTGGAGAGACGCTGCGGACTCTGTGCTCCCGCGCAGTGGTTCCACGCTCCACGGCGGGCCCATTCTCAAAATTTAGGGGTGAAGCGCAGTTCCTGAATCCCTCGGGATATTGAGCAGCGACAACTCTCTCAAGACGGAGAGCTAGAGACATTGTCGCGACTCCCGTGCCCATTGTTGGCCCATGCTTCGCCTAGGTCTGTACGCATGGCCATGGTGAGAGGCCAGTCGTGAGCCCTATCCACAGCACAAGCACCACTGATCCTCAGGGCCGTGAGCATGTGGCGGGGAAAGCGGCCGGGCATCGGGATCGATAGGCCCCGTGGTCCAGGCCCCTTCCCTCACCACTCACCACTCACGATTCACCACTTCTAGGCTGCAGAATTCTGGGGCCCGCAAGGTGGTACAGATGGAGATATCCGGGTTCAACAGCACATACCTAGTTACTACGCAGCAGACAGTGGATGTGCGTCCTGCACTGGCCAACTTCTTCAGCGTCAGAATTGTCGAGAGTCGCGAAGGATGGTGTGGGCATAGCGCCTGGGAGACGGCGCTATGTGGGTGTCGAACCAAGTGTGTGAGACGAGAGCCGAGGAACAGTCTGCAGAAACTCAGGCAAGGCTGGTCCTGTGATTGTCTTTCACCAGACTCCCAACCACCAAGACTCAAGTTAGCCCAGTTGTCATGGCCACTGACAGCCAGCCAAGCTGTCAGCTTGCCTTGGGGACGACGTTAAAAATACTGCAGTGCACCACGAACGGCGCTGACTGTCGGTCAGCATTCTGAGCAACCAGAGCCGCAGGTTTCGGCCAACTTTATCAGTTCTAGGCCATTGCGGTGAGAAATTGAGTAAGCAAGGCCCATCAATGGCATACCGACCAGTGTGTAGCATGATGGGTATTATGGCATGGAAGAACAAATAAAGGCAGGCGGCGGTTGCACGTCAACTGTTGCTCCTCTCCCCGACTGAGTTTCGCGCAACTCTGCCACGCGCAACTCGACATAAGAAGTGAGCAAAAGCAACCCAAAACGTTGCCCAGGTGCCAGAGGATGGCGTGACCCATCTGTGGTCCTACTTGGCGCTTGATCCTTCGTCGGTGGAAAGCATAAAACTCAGATTGGGCTGTCCATATCGAGCCTGTGGATAGCTTTTGAAGATGATTCCTTTGTGGCGCGTTCGCGTCAGTTTCTGGAAAAGGTGAAACACCCAAGCTTGTAAACTCGAGTTCACGGGCGGATCGCACTAGCCTAAGCTCTTATTACTTGGGCATGTTGAGATATCAAACAGTGTACATTCAGATGTAACCCGCTGTGTGTGTGTTGTTTTTTTTTTTTTTTTTTTTTTTTGTCGGTTGAAGCTGTTCTCTAACAGGAGTCGGCCGTTGAGGTCAGGATGTCTCTGTATGAACCAATCCGTTCGAGTCATTGCTTGAAATTAGTCCTTCTCCTTGCGTGAACATTGATAACTGAAGCATGGCTCGGCTTGGTATTAGCACAACACCATACATGGGGCTGCTAGTGTGTATTTTGCAGCACGGAAAACGAATTATTCCACCGCATCTGTGAGAGAATTCTGCACAAGCTCCCGGCTAGATCAGTTCCAAGTGGTCCTAATTTGCAATTCGACGTTCGCCCTGGACGGAAGTCAAAATGGTCTGGATATTCACAGTGGCGATCGCCTTGCCCTCCATAGAACCCTCCATACACGTGGAGTAGGGACGATGCAGATTTGTGAAGGAAATGGTTGATTGCCATGGCTTTCCTACATAGTGATGTCGTTGTCCCCATCCAGTGAACGGAGGCTGAAATCGTTCGCCGCTGGGTAGAGGTAGGCTTGTAAAAACGTGGACACGGTAGATGCAAGGAAGATTCGAAGGAAGGCGGCTACATTAGCCTCGTCGGGAGTGAGCCACAACGTGCCCAAAGAGCTGGTAAAGCTTACCTCTAAGAACTGCCGTTTCTCGATTTGAATGCCTGCGCAATTTCCCCAACACATGTTCAGTGATCCTCCGACGAACATCGGCTACAGACACGATGCGCAAGATCTTGTGATGCCGAGGAGCACAGCGATCGTTCCCTAGCGGTATTTTGGAGTTGCAACGCTAACTCTAAAGGCTAAAAGTCCCGAGAGTGTGCAGAAGATTGGTCTGGCTCACCCCACGCACCTGCGTTGACCACATTCGACGTCACGTCCGGCCTGGAGGGAAAGTGCAGTGGACGGCACCACCGGAAGGCACGCCAATCATGCCAACCAGGGCACGCTGCGTTGCTAGTTGAATTTGTGAATCGTGCCTGCCGGTAATAGCCCTCGCAGGGCCACGCAACCGCAGAAGTCAACCAGGCAACACAAGAAGCCAAGATTGACAGATTCACCTCTTTCTTGCCGTAAAGTGGCTCTCAAATTCACTAACCGATTTCAACTAATTCAATTGCCGATAGCGGCCAGAATGTGAGCGGGACTCGACTCTGTGAAGCTCACGACAATTGCTTTCTTCCAGTTCGAATCAGCTGGGGCAACGCAATCTCCTGGCCCTCGTGCCGCAACCGATATTGACAAGCGCCACCATGATGAGTCCTTCCCATTATCGACATATTTGCCAACATTGGTGAATGGCGTCTAGATGGCCCGAATACATACAGGCGGCTCCTAACGACCATTGGTCCCTGGCCTGGTGAGTCTGCGCCATCGCGGCCACCGGCCGGCTGTCGCTAAGCCCAAGTCGTGGAGGAACTTGGAGACCCCACCTTCATTTTACAACATCGAACCCTCATGGCTTCCTCTACAACACCCTGCCGTCCCTGTATGATGAGAGACAGGGCATGGGGTATCCTGGAGCCACGCCTGTCATCCAAACCCTGGAAGGGTCATGCATATGCATAGATGTGCTGTATGGCCCGGCCTGGTCAAGGTCACTGGGAACACAATCTGTACTGTATCTGCAGTACTCGCCTGAGTCCATTGCTGCTTCTTGTGCATGTTCAGCGTTCTAACGGCTGTTTGAGTCCAAGGAGATTGGGTCATCAACGAAGAGACGCTACTTATGGCTCCGGTTTGTGTATGGTCGAGAAGACTGATGGGCCGCTGTTTTACACTAGACCAGCACGAGACGCGAGGATGCTCTTCCTACATGAGTGTTACGATTTTGCATAGCGCTCTTACCTTAGTCCTTCAGCAATGCCCGAAACAGAGCTTTCGGCATGAGCGATAGATCTAAATCCACTTCAACTGCCATCGAGTTGCAAAAAGCAACGATCGTCTCTCCTGGACACTAATGCTTTGGAAGGAAGACATCTCTCATGTGGCAACGCCACTCCAAGTTGCGGGAGATTCAGTAGTTCATTGGGCCATCTTTGCCACCGAAATGTCGCTGCCTAGGTTTATTGTGTTTGCATGATAGGGCGACGTTTCAGGATACAATTTATGGCTCGCGCTGAGCTAAAATAAGGAATCATTAGTACATACCAGGTGATAGTGGTTGGACAAATGCAAACCTATTCCCAATGACCCTCATGTCCAGGCTAATAGATATTAATAGTGCAGAATTCTGTGGCTCGAGAATGAGCCAGCCTTGACCCATACTGCGTACAGAGACCATGAGTCCGCTTCGTCCTGTGATGAAATGTATAGAACTAGAGTGCTCGTACATTCCCTCCCAGCAGAGACAGAGGGGGGGTTACGAAGAAGCAGGCTCGCCAAGCCCTATTACTGCGTTAAACAGCCTCTTCTCATTCCACGGAGTATCCTCTATCGAGATGTTCAACAACGTTGTGTCTCGCTATGCTTCGTGTGAGCGGAAGTCACCTGCTCGACATATCCAAAAGATGGAACGCGACCCAGCCGCATGAATCCTGCGGCTAAACCTGGAGTCGCTCCGATGTAGCACAAATTTGCGACTTGAAGGCCAAGAATATGGCCAGGCTGATAATGATTGATGTGCCCATTGCAAACCATAGGTCATCTTGGGACATTAATTTTGAACCAGGGCATACGACTTCGTGCACCCTGTGGCTTCGCAGCCAAGCCCCAATATTACGCCTTTTGTGTGAAGTCTTTCAGCTCTACTAGTCCCAGCGGGCTGGAACCCTTACTGTCGTCAACAGAACTTCGAATTTCTCGTATTCGGACTTTGTGAACTCGCTCACGAACTTAGAGCAGAGCCCACTGGAGTTAGTGTCTGCTTCTTGAAGAGAAATTCTTCTAGGTTCGTGTTACCATCTGGGTGGCAATAATTCAGATATCCAGATCGGGACATAAGAGGCTGAATCAAGATAGCCGTTCACATATTAGGCTTGTCTTCCGGTATTCCATATTGGTCAAGCCTTCGTTCATTCCCATACCATCGTTCCGTTCGGGCCATTCAGCTAACATGAACCAGTATCCACAATATGAGAATCGGGCATACTTGTCTTGGGAGGTAAGACCAGCTATTTCCATCGACGAGGATTGCTGAAAATTGGTTCCTTGGGATTCCCAAACGCCTCAAATTCACATTTTTCGGGCCTTACTGCTACAATAGCGTTCAACAATCCTGGAAATCAAGCGTTCCGTACCCATGACGGCCAGCATTCAGCCGCGTCATCTTTGAAAGAAACTACACCGACTACTCTCAGGGTGTATAGCTCAAATCTGGTGGCTCAATGCCGTAAAAGCTCATTGCCGAGGTCTGTGGATAGTCCTTAAATGAGATGTGACGCACTGCGATAGGTTCTAATCTTCCAATGATCAAACTCGTCTGCCGGCTTTCCGGTGCTCCAAGCATACAACATGACTCGATGGCATTTCCAAAGAGCCCACATGACGATACCAGTTCTAGAGCTTTTGTTCGAAAGAAACGCAAGATTGACATTCTACGCCATCCCGTTGACGGGTTCGACGTGGCGAAGTCATCTTCAAGTTCTCGAACATGGCGATGAACGAGGAAGGGGCGCTCCACCACTGGCGTATTCTGTCCATGGAACTGGTTCTCGGGTCGGACCGATTTTGACAAGAACACTCGGAAGCCAGCTGAGATCCGTGTATTTGATCGTTTCGTGCAAGATTGTTGCACTTAACGAGCGGCACAAAGAGCCGAAATGGAGACGTTTTCTGAGACTGCTGACGAAGACGGAACTTGACTAGTAGCTGTACTCGTATATCCCCATGTCTGACGTCTCTCCGGATTCGTAAGTAGAGCGGTCTAACCACAAACCTGCCTCGCGATGACTGCACCAATATCACTCTGACGAACAAGGCCCCCTTGTTCATGGACAACTGGGGGCAGCGGTTACACTGATGTTCTTTCGGCGACGGCTGAGCCCTCGCCTCTGGCTGTGTGACCAGTACTGCTTCCAGCCCCAGATGTCACCTAATCGAACCTCAAGAAGCGGTTCGGTCCCTTTTTGCTCAAGATATCTGTTCATTACTGAGATATTTCATACTCAGATGCAGCTTGCAGCTTCGAAAAACTATCTACTATGACGAACCACCTCTCCGAGTCCGTGAAAGCGATACGTCAGGACTCTCGATGGAAGCTAATATCGCACAAGGAAGGTTTGAGCATTCAAATATACACAAATTT
>AFRD01000620.1:0-13877 GCA_000222875.2 Periglandula ipomoeae IasaF13
CGTAGATTAGTAGAAAAAAAAAAAAAAAAAAAAAAAAGACAAAACAGAAAAAAGAAAGGCAAGCGGACCCGATCGAGTGACCTAATTCGAAATGTCTTGCATCAACTCCACGGACGGGAAGCGATTCCGGCTAGGCTCTTGTAATAACGCGGGATTATACCGCGAGCGGCGGAATTCATTGCATACACGTTAAGCCGGGTCGGATCAGGACGCGCTGGCCGAGGCATAGCAGGCTCTAAGTGCTGTTTAATTAGGGTCTGGCTAGAGGGACACTTCAAGGCATCTGATCATCACGCTTTGGGATGCGAAATGCTATCTAAGTGACACTAGGAGCAAATTGCTCCGCCTTATCACACACAAGCGCTAGCTAGTAGTTAACGGATCTATATCCGTGTTTCACCTGTACCAAACGAACGGATTGCCACCTGCTCGCTTCGGAGATACTGAGCCCGAAATCTATCAGAAACCAGACTACTTTTCTTGCCTTGAAAAATTTGCTATCACGGAACTTGGAACAAGCAGCATTGAAGGGCGCGGCTGAGAGAAGCTAGCACACCAAATACATCCAGATCCTAGCTTGAGACACGGCACGATACACAAAGACATTTAAGCTCAGTCTGAGGCTTCGGAAATGTCCCGGCCGCAGATTATTGGCAAGATGCTCGCCTATAAGCGGTTTATAGGTCACGAAGGACTGTCCGGAGCACCTACCCGACCTTAGGTGCAGCTGAGCTGCGACACTGGCTAATTGTCACCTTTTCCGCAAGTCCTGACGCATACTCAATGAAGCAGCTGCCTTGTGAGAAGGCTTAGTCGCACACAGTTCAGCACAAAAGGTATCAGAAACCGCCTTTCCGTAACTAGGCTTTTGGTCTTGACTCGAACCACATTTTTGACTGACTCGGATGAAATGTCTGAAGTTGCTTTATATGAGATGTGACAAATCGACTATCAAGCATATTTAATGTTGTCACAGGACTGTAGTACCCTGGCTCGGCATAATGGTTCTAGAGAGAATGATCTACAAGTACTACAGCAGAAGCTGATGAGTTACTTAGACGATAGGATTTAAAGTCAGTCTCTTGACGCTTCATCTCATTCATCCCTCATAATACACTGACATTATTTCAATCATGAGAGCCTCGCTCATCTTCGCCTTGTTGTTGTCGACAACCAACGCTTTGCAAGAGGCTGAGGTAAGTCTCGTGTCATGATTGGCCCCTGACTTGGCTAACACCGTTTTCACGCAGCCTACTTGCATTGCCGCTGGCAAAGACTGTGAAGGTCGAGTCTTCGACTGCTGTCCCGGCTTAGACTGCTTGTATACCAAGGGCAAGGGTTTCTCTGAACGACTCTGTAGACGCGATAGTGGCTGTGGCGTCTATGGCTCGCCGTGCAAGAGAAGCCGCGACTGCTGTGTAAGAGATCACCTGCCATCTGAAGATCTGATTACTAACTCCTTGCAGGGTGGATATGAGTGCAGAGTAAGTTTTTTTGCTCCATTATTTGACTAAAGTAGTTGCTAACTCGGATTTAGAATAGCGGTTGCAAGTAACCTTCTCGACATGGTAGGTGACAGCTAAGAAGACTGGCTTCACTGATTGCGTTGAAAGACTGACGATGTAAGTCCTCGAAGTCATTAGGCATGCTTGAATGATATGGAAATGGACAAGGTGGTGGATTTCCTCACTCCCTTGTTGAGAAGTAGTCATAGGTCTTGTTAGACTTCAATATAGTCCAGCGTGTCCGCCGTTTCAGATACCATGCTTCAGTGGGTTTGATTGCAGTGTATTCAATAGAAGGCTGTAAATTGTGAGGATAACGATAAACAGGCGGATGTTTGACTTTGAATGCTGCAAATAGTACAGCGATGTCGTATCAGCCTACGCATTTGAGATGGCATGATACCATTGAATCATTCGGCTAGAGTGTACTATACCATTGCTATCCAGAAATAACTTGCAATTGCATCTTTTCTATCCTATCTTGACAAATCCGTGGCGTAACAAGTCTCTATGAGCCGATCCAAGACCCGCAATGCTACTCTCCATTACAATTTGCCCCGACTGCGAGGCATGTTTCGCGCATCCCACTCGTCCTTGAGTCTCTTGGCTGCCTCAGCCTTCCTCGAGAACCCTTCGTAGAATCTGAGCCAGCCATCTCCCGCCTTTCTAATGTCGGTCGGACGACCAGTCTTTGCATCTATAAACGTGACAGCACCCGTGGTCTGTGCTACTATTTCTTGCTGCTGTAAAGAAAAGAGCACAGTTGTACCATTGTTTCGAGCCGGCTCGATGCTGTCCTCGCGATATGCCACAATGAGCTGGTATTGAAGTCAGTTCAGGTTTCTGCTCAGTGGCTACAAGAATCATTTCTGGACAAAGACCTACTGAATCGGGATATTTCACTTGTCTTTTGATGGAAAGCTCGTATTTGCTAACGACTGGAATTACAGTCTTGGCTTGTATCATGCCCTGATAATCATCCTCGCTCAGGAACTCTCCATAGCTCTTCATGACGCGCTGCCAACACAGACCAAAGAAGTGCAGGTACTGCGAGTGCATAACATGTCCAAACGGGTCTTGGTCCTCGGCCCACGTCACACCTCTCTCCACCATAGTTTGCGGCTCATATCCCATGGCCTCGAGAGTGGCGAGTGCTTTCCCACGAAGGTCGGCATATGCATAGCTGCGGGATTGTTGTGTGAGCCCTTCAGCACCGGCACGACTGTATGGCGAGAAGTATTCGGATGCTTTGAGACGTGTTGTGGCGGGATTTGACTTGGACATTGTCGTTGTTTCTCTCAAGCGCCCTGCAATCCGTGTAGGTAACTTGTAGTCATTATCGCAGAAAACTAGATCGGGAGTACGGGATCTATAAGTGCCAATATGACGGGAATAATAAATCAGTTTCAAATCTTATCAACCAATTGAAGACGACTCTACGTCGCTTAGCCATCCAAGCGGAATGCATCGACTCAATTCATTGCGGGTTGGGTCGAAGATTGTGTCCCTAGCCCAGGGAGAGTGGATCCCGGCTCCGATCTTAGTTGTGTAAGTCTCGTGTTACTAGTAATGCCGAGTCGGATCTCTATTTTTGGGGCTTTCGGGCGTAGTTTTACACTGCGAAAGAAGCTTCTTGTCAGAAAGATGACGTATTTCGCACTGAAGCTCCAGATTAGGCAGCGTGCAACGTGCCGTCTGTGTCTGAACGCCGCCACTAATGCCCCAATTCGGCGTTGGATGGCATGCCATGCTCACCTATTTGTGCCTATAGTTTGATGGCGAGGTAAGCTGCTGTAAAATATGTATACATATACATAACCTCAAGGTCCTCGCCCTGTCAATTTGCCCCAAGAATGATTGCATTTGTGATTTCATTGTGAAACCCAACGGCTGTCAACTTTCGAGGCGACTTCACAATGGGATCATCCTGGGGAAACATCACAGCAATGGTAGCCACTGGCGCCATGCTTTTTTCTTGGTCACAATCAAGCTGGTCGAAACTTCATTATCTGAACCACTTTGGAGCTCTTTGGATAGCTTTGTTCTCTCTGGGGTATCTGGACAGTCTGGATATATCCTTTCTGCGTCTCGCCATTACGACATCTACCTCAGCCCACAGGAAACCACTGGTTTCTGGGACAGACGAGTAGAATATTCACTCAACCACTAGGAGAGCCGATGCGAGAATGGTTAGCATTTTATGTCTTTCCGACTCATGGATCTGAACCGATTTCGCTAAACGATACTCATAGGATCAAAAACATACCCAACGACGGATTAATTCGATATTTGGGTATCTTCAATCAGGAACGAGTCATAGTATGCTCGCCGAAGGCTCTCGCCGAGGTTCTTGTAACCAACACGTACGCGTTTGCCAAGCCACATCAACTGCGGTGGTCTATCGGCCGAATTGTGGGAGTTGGACTCTTACTCGCAAATGGCCACGAGCACAAAATCCAGCGTCGCATGCTCCTTCCAGCCTTCTCTCACCGCCATATCAAGGAGCTTTACCCTGTATTTTGGAGAAAGGCCAGGGAGGTTACACTCGTTATGGCAGAGAAGTTTCGGAACTACCCTGGTATCGAAGTCGACATTTCGCCATTCGCATCACAAGTCACCTTGGACATGATTGGTCTTGCAGGAATGGGTCGAGACTTTGGAGCTGTAAAGGACCCCGAGAATCCTCTCGTCAAAACATACGAGAAGATTTTTGAACCATCTCTATCCGACGAGATCATGAGCATTTTCGGGCGACTGATACCTTTCAAGTTCATTGCAATGCTCCCATTCCAGCGCAACAGATTTCTCACGCATGCCGCCACAGATCTCAGAGCAACATGCAGGGATCTGATTCGCGAAAAGAGGGCAAAAATAGCGAACAAGGAACAAGCCGATGTAGACATTCTTTCTGTGGCTCTACAGAATTCCGGCTTTACAGATGACGATCTGGTGGAGGATCAACTCATGACGTTCCTCGCCGCTGGCCATGAAACTACTGCATCAGCCCTGGTTTGGGCGATATATCTCCTGTGTCGATATCTAGGTGTGCAAAGTCGGCTGCGGGAAGAGGTCCATAGACACTTCCCCTCAGTGCACTCGGACGTCGATGTTACAAGCCAAGATATAGACGATATGCCATACCTCAACGCCACCTGCAACGAAGTACTTCGCTACTATGGACCTCTGCCACTTACTTCAAGGCACGCCACTCATGATACTACCATTCAGGGCCAGCCGATACCATGCGGTACTCGTGTTGTCATTGTCCCGTAGGCTACAAATTTTGATCCCAAGTTATAGGGTCCAGATGCGGATCAGTTCAAGCCTGAAAGATGGTTGACTATACGAGATACTCCTGACAGAACCAGCACAACCGTAGTGGACCCAAGCGGTGGCGCGTCTAGCAATTATGCCTTTCTCACCTTTTCGCATGGCCCTCGTGGCTGTATTGGGCAGAAGTTCAGCAGGTCTGAGTTCTCTTGCCTTCTCGCAGCATGGATAGGCAAGTTCGAGTTAGAACTGGCAGATCAAGCATTGATGGATGAGAGGCTCATAAAGATTCGACGGGGAATCACGGTACGACCGAAGCAGTTGCGAGTAAAGATCAAAGTCGTAGAAGAGTTCTAAGAGTACTCTGAGTCATTGCGATAAAATTGATAATATAGATTTTTAGTGTTGTAGAGTTATAGATTTAAAGAGTCATAGGAAAACAAAAACATCTTGTCAGATCCAGTTTTCCAGTTGAGACTGGCTATCAGCCTTTGGACGGAGCCAGCTGTATCAGGATCCTGATGCGACCTCTTATTGCTGTATAAAATACGACGTGCGAAAATACTGAAACAAAAGTTAGAACAATTTGGCTTGAGTGTATCGGGGAGACTTGCAGCCAAATGTCTCGTACAGATGTTTAGGATATTGGCCAAAGTCCGAACGAAACAGCTGCACATCGGCTTCGGACGCTAAGTCGTTGATGGCACAATTCATATATCATCATGTCGCCCGCATTAATAGCACCTTTCTAGGAAGGCATATTCGTATATTGATAAAAGTTTGAGCTAGTGCGATACAAGTTTTCCCATTAATAGCTTACAACTGGCCAAAGGCTACAGCCTATCCAAGACCAAACATCACAGGATACCCAAATACGTTTATGACCGCCAACCAATGCCGTCGCCTGTTGATCGCTAGGCAGCGCGAAATTACGTAGGATTATTATTTTTCTCTATCGTGCTTAGGGCTGGACACCGGCCGGCGTGTTACAAAGGATGCCCTGATCCAAGATAGTCCTTAGAACGTCAAGATACTTACGTTGTCCGCAGTCCAAATCAGCGACTCCCAGAACATCGGTGGCGCAGCATTGCGCACTTCCGTACAAGCCCGAGCATGCCGTATAGGTTTGCCTCTGGTCAATGGCGCCAGGAGCAGCAATCGCCATGCTGACAAACAAAGAGATTATTGCTGCAAGTCCTTGCATGTTGGAGTTTGTAAGTTGCAGTTGAGGTTCGATTTTGGAAAGGAATGATGGGTTGATAAGACAATTGTGAGATGGAGGTTAGATGCTTGCTCAAGGGCAAACATAGTTATTTATACTAGTCAAGGGAACCTACTTCCAAGACTCTTCTTTGAGCAGTTGTACTTTACATCATCGTAAGAAACGTGCCTTCATTCAACCTCGTATATTGACATCGTACCTCGAGGACTGCTCTTGCTGAGAACACCGATTGGAGAGGCAAATTGTGGCATCGCAGCGATCAACAGGGCGCTTTCCAGATCACGCCAAGTTACATTCATGCGTCAGGGTGCAAGATGTCATAAGTGGTCAAGAACTTGGACATGATGGATGGTATATATCTGGTAGTTAATATCTGAGACATTCCTAATGCGATGCAGATCGGCGGTTGCTAAATGCAGGGCATGGGGCGCAACCGCGCTCAAGTGCCGGAAATTACCTCCGATGCCAAATTAAAAACGTGGCGTAGGAACCTCGAGGGGAAAAGATTGTCAGATGAAAACTTGGATGTGGCAAGTGCCAAAACGTCAAGTTTGGTTCTGCTTCCGAATTGGCTCATTCAATTTCAGGCTAACTTGGAAGCGGGGCAACAAACCACATCAGGAACCTTGCCCGCACGACGTCAGCTGAAATTGGCATGGAAACTTGGAAGAGTGGCTTGGGCCCTCGACCAAGGCTGGCAGATTCAATTAAAGACAGGGAACAAAACTTGAAATGGAGTATACTGCGCCATACATAAGTCCGTTCGTATACGCGCGAGTAGGCCTGGGCTGGTGTGCTGTATTGGTGGCATGAGGTAGCCATTGCAGGGGATACTGCAAAGCACAGCTGAAATTGGTGGCTAATAGAACTTATAGGGCTATATGTGTTTGGAGTAATAAGCCATCCGTCTTCCGAGTACAGTACATAAACACGCAGCAACGGATTTTTGAATGCGCAGCAGCAACTATGCCTATAGGGGAACGGCTTGATTTCCTGGCAAGAGTTATATGGGAGGTCTTGACGGGTCTCTACTATTGGAGGCACTGATTGAAGGTCTTGATTGACGAAGACCGCGATTGATGACGGCTGTGATTGACAATAGCTGCGGCCAATGAAGACTGCGGTTGATGGAAGGTCTGATGCGGGAAAGCCCAAAGAATTGCCATACAAAGCTCTGCTAGGTATCTTATTTAGTAAAACATTTGTAAGAATACTTATGCTGTATATTCCAAGGTCTGTTGCTGCATATTTCGGCGCTTCTTTCTACCCAGTTCCCATTTTCCATAAATCTTCAATCCCCATCATAGCAGTACAATACATGACGGGTGATATGGCCTTTGCTATCAGTCCCACCGACTGTGCCTAAGAAGCGATGGCAATGTCGGCACATGTCAAATAGATCTGCGGGGTTTGGAAAGAATTCCACTTGAACAAGAGTAAAGTATGATTAGAAATGTAGTCTGGGATCTTGATCTTCGAGCTGACCGTAAAGCCCCCAGCAATGGAAGTGTAACAAGAGTTCAGTGGTGCATTGTCGACGCCAGCGCATTTGGAGTCATTGAATGCCTTGCAGGTGAACCAGTCATTTCGATGGCATGGTTGGTCAGAAGTGCAATCCGGGCTGAAGTCGCACGCCTGACCCTCAACATCCACGCACGGCAAAGCGCCTTTCTGGAAGCAGTCCTCTGCTGCCTGTTTCTCAGCTTCCGTGGGCAAATACCCTGGGGTTAGGAACTTGTTGACTAGCTCCTGGTCCTGGCATATACGGTACGAGAACATGCCGCCGTGATCACCATTGTGGTCGACGCACCATTGAACGTCAACGACCTGCCCAGGCTTATAGGTCGTCAGAGGCCCGGTTCCCCAGTTATCTCCAGGCTGGTTATAATCGACACTGACGCGGGCATTGTAACCGCAGGGACCAGAGCGCCCAACCTTGGCTGAGTCAAGATCCGGCCAGGCAGTAACTGGCTCAAGGATGGTGCATTCGGGACATGTATCCGGTCCAGAGCCACCCTTCGCAGTGTAAGCCGTCGTGCATATAATTTTGAAACAATGGCAACTACAGTGCTTACCTTGGCATTCAGTCCAGTTCGGCTCATCGGCGAACTCAAATAACCGTGCCCGACAACAGTGGCAGGCAGCAGAGCAGTTGCGAGACTTGCAGTGATGAACATTGTAGTCGTCAATAGGAAATTTCGTTTGATGGCGCAGAACAAGTAGCCGATGTTAGATGAGCAGCTACCTATACTACGCAGATAGAGTCCTACTTATACTCATTGTCACCATCATTTCGTCAAGCCCTTGTACAGCGATCATATCTAAGTTAGGAAGAACCTGCGGAAGATCGTCATACTTCATGGCCTCTTATTACGTTCGGCCCGAGAATACTGCTCAACACTGCGAAGAGCCGGCACGAGGAAGAGCATCATGCCAGAAGTGTTTCAACTATCAGGCTGTCATCGACGGGCGATTTTTCCATGTGAAGTTGCGAATGAAAAGCCTAACCTCGAACCGAGCAATTGTCATGTCCTGGGAAATAAATTTGGCAATGTTTTTGTAGACGCCAGCGATTTTGTTCGTCGTCGTTCTTCTTCCCTAGCCAAAAAGATGCATGTCATTTCATCTTCATTGGAATGGGAAGCTATTGAATCTGCTAACTTCTGATGTCCCTGGTGCCACGGAATCTAGCGATTCTGTTTCCTCAATCAACTGTGACAGCTTCATTCAAAGGTAGTAATAGTCGGGCCGTCTGAGCAGTGAATCGACAAGGATCATCCGACACTCAGGGGCTGCGGCGTTGTGTAAGTTTAGATCAATGCGGGGGAGACTCCGCAAGCCTGCCGGCAGGCGCATTTGCGGGGTGTCGGACCGAATGCATACTACATATACTAAGTTTTTGGCGACACATGAAGACGTTAATTGGTGTTAAAAAAATTGGAGTGCTAGGGCTTAAATCGGGTCAATATCTTGCTTGGTTCCTATGACCCGTCAGCCACCGGCCGTCTGCCACTCAGCCGCCGAACCAAGCATACTAGACAAGATTAGTTTCTGCATTAAATTAACTCCTGACTTTATTTCCAAGATTCGATGGATCTTGGAATGGTCTCTGCTAGGGTAATGATTTTGATGTTTGTGGATGACCCTGCTTGTAGATCGGGCCGCTCAGACCGGGCCGTTTGCATAATGCGTGGCTCACGTTATTGACAAAAGCCAAGAGGGGATTCATGCATCTTTGGTGGGCATATCAGAAGCGAGGCACATGGGCGGTACATCTTCCTCTAGACGTCACGCTTTCGTGCATCGACTGCCACCTCTCCCATTGCAGACTTCCACCACCGATGCTCACGCTCCGTCTCGTGTGTCGTTGAAAAACACGTCAATAGTCTTCCACAACCATAAAACTCTTAAAACTCTTAAAAGGTTTTTTCTATATACTTTGCTATCAGGACTTGTATTGTCGGCTTCGCCTAGAATCCGTGAGTGCAAGAGGACTTGTGATCGAGGCCCGCGAAAGCTCGCAGCCGTCAACTGGCTCCTGGCAATGTAGAACTTGCAAGTCCAACGGGGGCTTGAGTGCGGTCATCTTGCTGTTCAATAACGGCGGTTTCTAATTGCCCAACTCTACTTGTTTCGTGCCATTCAATGAAGCCGTTCATTGACGATATCTAGTGTGGTTGGATTGTTCCGGAGCATGTGGCCGATTGCACCAACAATGTGTGGCACGGGTAATTTCCAATCGGGGTCATTTCGGAGTGGCTGGCTCAACTTAAGTCAGTAGATAAGTTAAGAGAAGAAGAGATGCGGGGTTTGTGAGTTGTTTTGACAATTTAAAAGTTCGTGTATAAAACTGAACGGGTGGCAGCATTGAGTAAGATCAGCAGTGACCTTTCCTTTACCATCAGTTTATCCTTGTCAAAACCAGTATGGCTCTTGCAGCTTATTTTGTTACTTGCTTGCTCTTCAGCACCGTGCAAGGGCATGGTTATTTACGAATTCCCTCTAGCCGGACTCGTCTTGGCTTGGAGGTAAGTTAGTTCCTCAGAGTCCAAGAGATTTTAAGTAACCAGTGATCATAGGCCGGTTTGGATTCATGCCCGGAGTGTGCTATCTTGGAACCCGTCACTGCCTGGCCTGATTTGAATGCCGCTTCCGTCGACCGGAGCGGACCGTGCGGGTACAATGCTCGTGATGGCATAGACTACAACCAGCCGTCCGCCTATTGGGGGACTTCAACGGTGGCGACTTACAGCCCTGGCCAAGTCGTGGATGTTCAATGGTGCGTTGACAATAACGGGGACCATGGTGACATGTTCAGCTATAGAATCTGTCAAAATCAAGAGCTTGTTAATAAGCTTCTGACGCCAGGCTACCTCCCTACTGAGGCCGAGAAGCAAGCTGCTGAGGACTGTTTTGAAGCTGGTCTACTTCCCTGTACTGACGTTGACGGTCAACAATGTGGCTACAACCCTGACTGTCAGTCGGGCCAGGCTTGCTCGCGCAATGACTGGTTTACTTGCAATGCTTTCCAGGCCGACAGTCGCCGAGGATGCCAAGGTGTTGATAATGCCGCTCATGGTTCATGCTACACTTCAATTGCGGGGGGCTATACGGTAACTAAAAGGATCAAGATACCCAACTATATATCGAACCACACCCTGCTCTCATTCAAGTGGAACTCGTTTCAGACGCCCCAGGTTTATCTCTTCTGCGCCGATATTGCCATCTCCGGATCAGGGCAACAACCAAGCCAGACCCAGACTAGCTCCGCACCTTCAAGCACGACAAGTTCCGCGTGTGCCACTGCAAGCAGCGTTTCCGTTACTTTTAACCACATTGTCACAACAGTCCCAGGCCAAACCGTTAAAATCGTTGGCTCCATACATGCTCTTGGCAACTGGAATCCGTCTTCAGCACCAGCCCTATCTGTTCTCAGTATACGAGCTCTAATCACCTATGGACTTACACAGCTACATTTCCTGTGGGCACAACATTTGAGTACAAGTTCATCAATGTTCAGAGTTCTGGAGCAGTGAAGTGGGAGAGCGACCCGAACCGGTCATTCACCGTGCCAAAATCGTGCGAGACTGCTATGACAGTAAGCAGCAGTTGGCGTTAAGAACCGGTGACACACGGCTTAGGAACGTGCAGTCACTGCCTCAATGAGCTCAGGGACGGAAGCAAGGTGGAATACTTAACAGCGTTCCGCGGGATCTTGCACCTATGGCATCTGACGTGAGGTGGACAAGATTTTGGATCACGGGGGTAAAAGAGGATTTGTTGGGCAAAAGCAGGAAAAGCCATAGTAGTTCCTAATGTTCTTTGGGTATGTTCGACTCGGACCATTCAATTTCGATTCGGTTTTGTGGGCCAAAGGGCCAGTATTAGACTGCATTTCTGAACCTACCGTTTCATTTCCAATGTTTACCAATTACTTTGAATGAGTCATGTGACTGTAGAGACACAATAATAACAAGCTGGGCTATGCCAAAACTCACGTTCGACTCTCTCACAACAAAACGAAAGGGCCGCGGCCGACGTTGGGAATCGGCCCGGCTTGTGGGAAAAGAAAGTGGGGAACGGCCCCGGCCGTTCAGGTCCGTGAAGTGTCTAATGGGGATTCGCTTAAGCAGCCCTGGCCAAGGAACAGGGTTCAAATGAGACGAAGACAGGAACGCCTCGTGTAAACACACTTGCGACAAATGAGAATGGGGTATGTCAATTTTACCAATACCAGCGAAATCGGTCTTAGAATATCATCCGAAACCTTGGAAGCAAACGTTCTCTTGGCAGACTCACGGGTCACAACATAACCCGCATCCAATCAAGCCGCTAGATTCCAAATGTAACACTAGTCAACAAGCATTTCGATTTCTGCAGCTAAACAAGCTTTTAGGAGGAGTTATAGGCCCGATGCCAAGACCAAGAGCGAATACTTAGTCTATAATCTTGAGTGACTTTACCCGCGAGGAGACACTTCCTCAACCCCGGAGTACTGCTGATCCGGACTTCCTGCCCAATACGGACCGAATAACTTCTGTGGCGTTGGAACAGCACGCGGAGCCTCCGCTTATACCCTGCCACTGCCATCACACTTTTTAGCAGTTGGGCGGACTCTCCGCAGGCCATCAGGTCAAAGCAGAACTAGGCGTGCGCTTCGCAAGCATTGTTGTGGGCGGTGCAACAAAAGGCTTAGCAGTCATAGCGATATTCCGACGCGCCCATTGTCCAATCATGATCAGGCATCCCGAGCATATGTGACCAGATAAAGCTTTGCACGTAACTGAAGTACCCGTTTCTGTTCCTTTCATGTTCTCTTTCTTCGGATTGAAGTGTTGCGCATTCAATGGCGAAATGAGCATTTCATACACTACAGCAAGTTCCTTTTTCCAAGGCCTTTCTGGAAGGCAAATCGAAGCCAGGCATGTCGGCAGCTCCCAATTGACGGTGGAAGGTATTTCGGGCCGAGAACAAGATAGGGTACTGGTGCTTTGACGCCAAGTAATGATGGGCGCAGATGATAAGACAGCTCATGGTGGCATTCTTTCCAAGTGTTAGAGGTTTGTCAATAAAAAGCATCATTATCCCACACCTGATAGAAATATAAGCAGTATCATAGCATGCTTGTCCTGTCACCCAAACTACCACGCTGCTAGCCTCATAGAAGTATCTTCATTTCCCATATGGCTCAAAAGGCGATGACTAGCAAATTGGGTCAAAACTGCCAAAAGTAAGCTACTATTCGTGTGCTTTTTCCCAGTTACAGTGTAGTTCTAGCGACCTGCGAATACCGGAATACTATGTTGCCCGCGTGCTAAGCAATATTTTACTTCCAGCTCGAGCTCTTCTCCTCAATTTAGTAGCGTGTCTATGCAAATGGTTGCAGCTATAGTGTATTCCTTCGTCTCGAGCTTCGAGTTCCTCCCCAAGTCCTGCGCAATCTTCTTCAAATGAGCCCCATTTGAGTGTGAAGGAATGCTTATACAAATAGTCGTACATGATGTTAGACTGTTATTGTCTTGCTGCTCGCAGGCTGCTCAACTCCCTTCTTGTGCAGGGACCCATGTGCAGGGTCTTATGGGGCGGAATTTCTCCATGTAGAGTAGGAATTTGAAGTGCGGTAGTCTCAAGGTGTCCAGGGTATTGAGTTCTATGACCTTGAGCGCTTACATTCACAGTGTCAGCCGCGAAGATGAGACCGAACTCGCCACCATGTATGTACGCCCTCTCCCTCTTGTTTCCCGGTAAAGTGATGTGAGCTAATCCGGAAGTAAAGACTACCCACCTACTATTTAGTCAGTCGAAGCCCTGGCCTGTTTATTGAGATGACAGTACTGGCAGAGTGCGGGGGAGGGGGAATATATACATACTGGTTACGTGGTGCATTGTGCACGCCGCCGTCAAACTTCGATGGTAAGACTGAGATTGACAAGTTGGCAACATCGCCTAATGAGGCAATCGCCGTACCAGATATGCCGGGCTCATCAGATAGTTTAACTGGGGCCTCCAACTGCCAGCATTCGAGAGTTGAGAGACCAGATCTCGCCCCAATGGCTGTCACATTCAGCCTCAGAGCTGTAGCTGTCGAAACCCAAAATAGCAACTGGGCCCATGCACCCAACATTAGCTGGATGTCGGTTCCCATTCTCGTCACCCAGCCTGGCCTGGAAGTATAAAATCCCGTTTCAGTGCGGGATTCCAATTGATTGTATGTACTGGGAATTGAGGCCAGGGGGCGATTCAGTGCCCGAAGTGAGGCGCGCGAAACTGGGAGAGCAAGCGATAGCAGATTGGTTGAGACCTGCCATGGTAGCTACAAGGCTGGGTGATCCGATGGCCTTATAAGGTACATTAGGGGCTGAAAATTCCCTCACTTTACG
>AFRD01000619.1:0-13912 GCA_000222875.2 Periglandula ipomoeae IasaF13
AAGTTAAACATACTTCCGCGGTATCCTTGGAAAATGAGGTTTCTGTTGGCGACGTAGGCTTTCGAGGCGAGCCAAAGTCTGTGCCAATCGATCTCCAGGTCGCCGCACAGCACGCGCACGTCTGTCGCATACACGAATTCCTGAATGACCCAGACGCGTCGAAACCAAGGACGCCGGAAGAATGCTCTCAGCGCAGGCCATCGCTTGTCGTTCGGAGGTGGCAGCATGGAACCACTCCGTGAAGCAAGGTCAAGTCCAATTTCGCCCTGTTCATGTGCAGTGTCGTCCAGATGTTCCGAGTAGTCTGCTATCGAGGACAGCAGTTCCAGTGCTGCGGACACATCATCTGTCTCATCGCCCAAGTACACTTGAACACAGGCGGCGGTGCAATAAATGTCTGGCATCAACTGAATCTGTTCACCTTTTTCCGTATTTGTGCTGGAATTAATTTGGTTGATGCAGATTGCATCTGCCCAGATGACTCGGGGCTTGTCGGGCAAGACCAATTTGCGAAGGATGTTGTGCAGGGTCTTGGTGATTTTGATGACGGAATCCTTGCCATTGTCGTGGATTAGAACTTCGCATGGCGTTTTGTTGTCGCTTCCCCAGTGGTAGGGCAGGGCGTCGTAGGGCAGGGGATACTCCAGGTACGATGGACTGCCATCTTCGGGGCGTCGATAGGTTAGCGTTGTTAATTTGTGGTGGATGATGGTGCCCGAGAGGGATTGCGTTGGATCGTCTAATGCGTCGAGCTTCAATAGGCGAATTTCGCCTTTCTGTAGAGGCTGGTATTGGTACTCCAACATTGTCACTTTGGGCGGCCAGCTCAGTCTCTGGAACTTCAGAGGCTAAGAATCGAGCAACAAACGCACAACACAGGGGAAATAATTATGATCATCGCCCTTGCAGAGTCGCAGCTTTTACAATAAATATTGGGTTCATACCCCGGCCAGCCCGGAGCACTTGGCCAGCACTTGGCCTCCCAGTCGAATGCTGCATCGTGCGTCCCTCAGCTTTTGAGCCGCATCCCAGGATCTCTTCGTTGGGCGGCCTGGGCGGGCTGATTCCGCCTCCGGGGATTGATCCAATTCAGAATATTGATGCGTGACCTGGGAGATAATCCGGAGAAATGCATGTAGCCAGGGGCTGTGCATTTTCTCCGGGAGCAGGTCAGCCTCATCGCGAATGGGCTGTGCCGTTGGGCAACCTTGCTTCCTCCAAACTGTCTGCATCTAGGCGCATTACTTGCAACTTGCAGTTGTTTAATTAACCAAAGAGGATTATTATTATTTTTTACCCTGTAGGATCAATTAGCCAGATTCTGTCTTGAGTCTCGGCTGAGTGATACGGTGGGGGGTCATAAGTATTTGACCACCTCAATGTCCCTAGTCCAGCTACGGAGTAGATGCTGCCATATACCTACCATAAATATATAAGTATGCTAAAGTATACTTGAATGTAGTTTAATGTATTATGATGTATTATGGCTAATCTAATGTAAGCATGCTGCACATAGGCCTGGCCAAATAATTTTGACCACTAACTGTACTGTACTCCGTAGGTCGTTTTGGTAGCCATGTGGGTCACGATGCAACACCAAATGTTGTCACACTTATACGTGTATTTTTACCATTCTATCAACTTTTGTCGGCTATTACTATTTTGAATCAAGCCATTTTCCCTCAAAAGGACTCTTTTAATTCAGAGGTAGCCCCTTACAAAACAGTCTTCTCAATCATCTCAATGCCATACTTCTCCTTCAGTTCCTTCATGATGGGGTTGTTGATCTTGGCAGTCATGGGAGCCAACACACCCTTCTCAGACAAGGTTCCATCAAGAACCTGTTTGGCAGCAACGGCACCCGTTACGCCAACAAGTTTCGCCATTGCAGAGTACTTCTCGTTACCGTATTCTACGAGAGTAGAAGTACGGGTCTCCTTGGAGCCGTCCTTGTGCTCGATCTTGAATTTGTGCTGAAGCATGACCATGTCGCGCTCACCCTCCTCAAATTGCATCTTCTGCTCCAGGGCGGCGCAAAGAGTGTCGAGAGGGTTGCCCCTGGGGGTGATCTTCTCATCGGAGAAGATACCAATCCATCGAAGACCAGAAAGAATTCGGTCTCGGTCCTCAGGTGAGTCGAACTCGGCCTTGGCAATGATGGCAACCTCGAGCTCCTTAGGGTCGGACGAAGCAGTTCCGAGGACAGCCTGAGTGGCCTCCTTCCAAGTGATGGGGGACCCGAGAGCCTTGATAGGGGTCTCCTCCAAGAAGCCGATCCTGACCAGCGTTTTAATAAATTCTGGGAATCCTTGGTATCGGAGAGTTCCACGGATGATGGTCTTAGCCTCGGGGATGTTGTATCGCTGAGTGTAAGGGGTGGAGTCACGGTTGGGGTATGCGACGAAAGCGTAGCCCGGCATGATAAAGTAAGGCTTGGCTGTGCCCATGAGGTCCTTGGAGGCAATGTCGAAAATCTTGCCGTCTTGAACGATCTTGGCTGCGTTTCTCAAAGCGAGTAAGACCCCGCGAGTGGACCAGCTAAATTTGTATCCGAGCGGGTTATCTGATGCTTCAGGGGCTGGCAGTCTGCGCCGGCATGTCAGTATAGTCTATATTCATCTTCATGTGGACTTGACAAAATCGCAAGATGGCGACAAAGCTGATGAGTGCAAAGGCGCATCCACGCTAAGGAAGCAAATTCAGAACTAACCCTCCACAGTATGAAAGAAAACTCAAGATTTTACCTCCAGCCGCGTGGACTTCGTCGATCGTCTTGACGGCGTCTAAGTCGGGTCAGTTGGAGCGGAGGTTGTGGCGGAGGTTGAAGCGGAGTGGGTCCAAGTGGTGATGGTGTACTTACACAAGTGATCGATACCGGGGTCTGTGAAAGAGACCAATGTTAGCGCAATGGTGAATGTAAATGTTAGCTTGAGGGGGAAAAATTTAACATACCAAGACCGATCTCGTTCATGACCGTGATGCCGGCATCCTTGCACTGCTGGTCCAGCTCCATCGTAGCTGGTGATACGTAGCTGGTGGTGACGACATTCTTCTTCTTGCGAATAGCAGACTTGATGACAGTAGCGTGGAAGATGTATGGGATCAAGCTGATGACCAAGTCATGCTTGGCGACTTCAGCATCGAGAGCTTCGGCGTCGTTGACATCGAGTGAAATCGGTGTAGCGAGCTTGTTGTTGCCGGACAGCTCTTGCGCAGTCTTGAGAGTTCGGCAGGCTGTTCAGAACCGAACGAGAGAAGTGCTGTCAGTCAAATTTCATTCTCCTCAGAAGCTCCATAAAAAGTTGTAATGAAGTTGTTGACAAGAGGGACGGGTGGGATTGTGTGCCTACCCACGGTGACCGGGATGCCGGCGTCAGTCAGGACATCAAGCGTGGGTTCTGGTCGAGAAAGTCAGCAATTGAATATTTTACGAGTACCAAGACGGATAACTTATACATACTCGTTACGAAGCCCGCGCCGAGCATTAAGACAGATCTGTTCCAAGGCGGGGTGAGTAAGGCGGGATACTAACATGCGCCAATTGTACTGGAGCGGAACATACTGTTGCGGCATGATGGTGTTTTCGAGTTCAGTTGGCAATATTTTGTTGTAGGCACTCAATTGTCAGGAATTGAAAAGATTGAGAGAGTTGAGAGAATTTAAAGTTCCGTGGATAAACGCAGAAAACAAAAAAGAGACTGCCGCAAAGGTTGGAATATTATGACATACTTCGGAGCATTGTGGCTCGCAACTGCGGGGCACTGTCAGGCCGTAAGAATCCGGCCGATGGCGGCATAGCAGGTCAATGGTGGTGGAGGGGCTTCGTCTGGCTGTCCACATTTGCTGACCATTTGCACTGATTGGATGTGAGTGGCCGGAATTCGGAGGGACACAATGGAGGGGCAGGCGCGGAGGGGTCACTATTACGGGGGCCTGGCTGGTGCAGCTGCAGCGACTGCACGTAGCTGTGCGAGGGCACCACTCTCAGTCCGTGGAAGTGGCTTTGGCGGGCTGGAGTTTATTATGGAGCCCCCTGCGTCGGTACTTGGCACAATCAGGAAGGGAGGATTCGAGGAAAGTGGGCATCCATCCGTGATTTGGCACTCGATCAGATGCAGCCCGCCATTCACACGCGGGTGAGAAATTTTACAACAACTCAATGGCAACACCGTCGTCTCGTAACAAGTGCCGTGCTGCCGCGGCAGCCATGGCGCACGCCGGGATGACTCTTATTGGCATCTGCGGGCGTGGCAAGGACATTCAGGTACTACCCGGTTGCCAGATCCTGGAATCGTTGTAAGAATTATCTATGGGTACCCTACACCACAGCCCTTTTTCGCTGGCTGTAGTGAAGATACCAGGGGATCATTAAATGCAAAAGAATGTAGACAAGAAGTCTATATTTATATCTGGCGTACTGTCATATCTTTCCCCCGTGTTGGGTGGCATTCACAACCAAGTAACTTGGTGAATCATGCCATTCCGGCCAACGTTGGCGAGGGTATTCTCTCCCGTAGCAAGCGGAATATGGACACTTGCTGCATCTGCCCTTGGATATCCATCTGCACGCAGCTGAAAACGTGGGACAAGGTATCTGCTGGTTGGCCTCGTCGTTGATTCCCAAATAACCACATAACGTGGCCCTCCATTCTCAGGCTTCCCACTGTGCTCGAGCGACTACAGGATTCGACCCATCCTTGACAAATCGACGAGTCGATCTGGTTCTAAGTTGGCTACCAGCAATAGTCTTCTCCTGAAATGACACAAGTCTATATCTAGGCACTCTTGTCGCTTTCTTCTTTCTTCAATGTTGGTCTCATTCATGGAATTCTCTCATCACCAACAACGATGCTGCAGAATGAGATGATGATTATAGACAAGGATGGTGAGATGAAAGGCCGCCTGTACAATGCCTCAACGTCGCCCGCCGACAATGGGCGTAATGACACATGACAGAAATTTCATGTTTCCTTCTCTCGTCCGCACCTCAACGAGCTGATGCAAGCTGCAGCCTCTGCCTCGACCTAAACTCGACCGAGCTTTCTATTCACTTCGCGAAGTACGAATGGCCGACGACTGACATGCACTTGTGCAACAGTGACCGCCACCTGCCTGCCAGCTGGAGGTTCAAGCATATGGCCCCACTTCAGCTCTGCTCCGTGGCTCCTTCCCCACTGCACATCTCCCCAATCATCACTGCCAGCTCCCTTGTGCAGCTCCGACGTTCCATGTTCACCGTCACAATATCACACGAGATTCGCCAAGTCAATCACACGCAACCCGCCAATCTCACACATTCGTTGTCGCATTAGATGTGATAACCATATACTCGGCTCATATTCCCCCAATGGCGCCTGTAGCTCGCCTCCACCGCCGCGGTCATGTATAATCGCGAGTCCAAGATTATGCGAAAGCTCCTGGGCAAGGCAGCTCCCGACTCCGCCACTGGCGACTTATCTTCCATCGCCGGCACCGCGACGCCCATTCCCACTTCCTTCCGCCCATCCAAGTCACAAGACGCCGTTTACTCTGTGGGTGCTCCGATATCCTGCTTCGATGTATCATCCGACCGACGCGCCGTCATCCTCGGCGGCCCGCATATCCTCAAGACCGTGGTTCTCGACGACCCTGCCAGTCCCAGCTTCATATTCAACGATGGCATCGATGTACGAGCAGCAATTACAACAAGGCAATCTACTGGATCTCGGCCCAATGTCGTCGCGGACCAGCTCAATATTCGCGACGTGAAGTGGCACAACGGCTCTCACATATACACCGCAGGCGCCAGCGGCAAAGTATTCTCGTATGACTTGACGCGACTCGGCGCTGGAGAAGCCGAACCACTCGAATACGTCTTGATGCATGAGGATTCTCGCCAGATGAACAGTGTGGATATCAACCCCCACTTGCAATCTTGGTTGTTAACCGGCGGCCAAGATGGGACCGCCCGAGTGTTCGATTCCAATTCTACGACTCCGGCACGGCACGGCGTCACTTTTAGACAGCGATTTGCGCCTCTGCGATGCATTGACCCCATCAGAGAGGTGAAATGGTCTCCAAAGCAGGGCCATGAGATGGCTTGTTGTACAGATGGAGGTGTGGTTATGAAGTGGGATGTTCGACAACCCTCTAGACCGGTGCTCAGGATTAACGCCCACGAAAAATCGTGCACGGCCATTGCGTGGCATCCGGATGGAAATCACATTCTCAGCGCTGGATGGGACAGGAGGCTACATGTCTGGGACATGAGCGATACGGCAGACAAGCGGCAAAAGCCGAAATGGACAATCCTCGCACCTTCTCCCGTCAGTGCGATTGCGTGGCGTCCTGGACTCTGGTCCGCGAGCGCTCAAGCGAGGAGAGTCGCCCAAGTAGCTGTCACATATGATGAAACAAGCTTTCGCAAATATGGCACCTCGGCTGTTCATATTTGGGACTTTGCCCGGCCCACGATACCTTACAAGGAGATTGAAAGCTTCGAAACAAGCCCCTCAGCTCTTGCATGGCAGGACCAGGACATGCTCTGGACTGTCGGACAGGATGGATCCTTCAACCAACGGGATGCAGCCTTTGCACGAAAGCTTGTAGATCGCCAATCCACATCTGCCATGGCATTTTCTTCAAGGGGTGATGCATTCTTGTTCCTTGACGAACGTCCGAACTCGTATCGATCACGCTTTCACAGCACGCACCAACCCGACATCATTCATCGCGCCACATATAGTTCAAGTCCTGGCAATGCCGATTTGAGCCTCAGTCGGAGCGATTCCGAGGATGACGTCTTGGGCAGCTTTCTCGGACCTCGCAGAAGAGTCACTCGGAAAAGAAGACTCAGTGGGCGAGGAGGAGTGCCATTAAGCACCACGTCACCATCTGGAGGAGCCTCGTTTCCGGACGATCTGAAGCAGAACTTAGGGTTGGAACAGTCTATCAATGTGACGGGGATATTCAAACCCCAACAAGCCATGTCTGTTGGTCATATACCTGCTGCTGTGACAGTGCAGACATATCAATTCATGTCTAGCGCTTATCTAGACGCATTGAAATCAGGACTGCCTTATGTCGAAGGCGAGAAACACATGGTTGAACGCGTCGGGGACATGATGGAGCAGTTCGCCAAAGCCGCTGAGGCTGCTAATTTGTATCGGCTGGCACAGACATGGCGCATCCTGGCCTATGCTATGAGCATCCTTCTGAAGCGCCGAGCTCAGTATCATTCCGAGGTCCGGGTCGGCCAATTCCAGAAAATGCACCTTGATGACGGCTCGAAAAGGTTGAACCAGCTCAAGCCGTCAGATCTGTATGGGAATGGGGAGGATACTCCGAGACGCCCCTCGGCCCAAAGAAGCAGCATTGACAGCCGCTTTCACTCTATTCGTTCCTTGCTAGCAGAAGAGATCGAGAGCACGTCGAATGTGCCGACACCGGTCGCCCGACCAGCAGATAACGACACCAGCGGCTTTGGTCTCGAGCACGCGTCGCATGTCCATGGCAAAAGGTTGTCGCCTATCGTGGAACCCGAAAGCCTCAGTCTCGGTCCGGCTGCCCATGGCTCCTTCAAAGAGTCTCAGAGTCCACGAAAACGGCTTGATTCAGAGCCTATATCTGTAGAAAGTGGTCGGACGGACAAGTCTGATCCTTCATACACTAAAGGCTACGACTTCTATGATGCTGAAGTGTTGGCCAAGGCTATCGATGTCCCTATGACGGGGGGGCGGAGCAACGGCAAAGGACTTCCCTACAGAGGCAGGACTGTCAGACACGATTCTGATGAAAGCTTTGGACAAATGTTTTCCATCTCGAGCGGCACTAGGAGATCAGGTCGAATGGGATCAAGCGGAGACGCATTTGCCCGCCCTGGCATGATTAGAGAACAGTCCGATCTAGAGAGGGAGAGCGGTGCATCTAGCCAAGACTCGCCCATCATATCAAAAACCTTGACTGGCAGGAATGGACGACCGAGTCGACCTGGCGACTCACCGGAGGAGGTTTTCATGATTTCCCAGACAACTAAAACTGATGAAAGCTACCTTTCTCAGCCATCATTCACCTCACAAGAGACGGACGGGAACGATTCCAATATCTCACCAGGCAACAGTATCCCAGGGGTCAACAATGGGCGATCTGGGAGTCCAAAGAAGAAACAGTCGATATCCCCTCGACACGACTCACGGCCTCATATTGTGGAAACGGACTATCTGCCTTGGAGTCATGACCCCCCGTATCCTCATCCATTAAGCACTGAGGATTGGAGAGGAGTAATGTCCTTCATTTCACCTCTAGACCCGTACAGTCTCGTGCTGCGCGCTCTAGACTTTGAGTCTAGGACATCTGCATTGCATGCTTCGGCCATCATCTTGTTGCTCAAGCCGCTCATGCCCGATTCCGTCATTGATACCCACCGTGCGAGCGCTATCCTTCGTCAACACCACAATCGCCTAATGCAGATGAATCTCTTCGTCGAAGCGGCCCTCCTTCGCAACATGTGCGTACAGGGGTGGCCTGACGGACTTCCAGATTGGGGAGAGAACTACACATCCATCTTTGGTGGTGCTCAACAGGGGAGCAAAGTGGGTTTGTTCTGTTCGTCATGCCGAAAGCCTCGAGAGATTGACCCTAAGGATGGTGCAGAGGCAGCGTGGACATGCGAACGATGTCGCAGCCTCATGGCGCCTTGCTCGATATGTGGTCATCGCGAGGCAGAGCGACCGTCTCATATTCCGGCAGAGATAGCTCCATCGCCCTCGGATCTTGAGTCGGAGATGTGGCTGTCAGAATGGTGGTACTGCCCGGGCTGCGCACACGGCGGCCACGCTTCATGTCTGCAGCTCTGGCATGGCGCAACCGAGACGGATTTGCTCGCAGACCCATCCGTCAAGTACAGTGACGGGTGTTGTCCCTCTGATGGATGCGGTCACGCATGCCTGCCCGGCAAATATCGCGGCGAAACGACAACAGCTCGGTCAGACGAACTAGGCCGTGCAGCAGTCGACTCATCACGGGCAAGAGAAGAACGCAAGCCTGCGAGCCGAGGCGGCAGTCGGCGATCAAGCCCGGGAGCACCCTATGAGCGCAGCGTCAGAAGTGACGGAAATGATGTGCCGCAGAGCAAAGCAGTCGGCATGGCCAGGGAGGCCCTGAACAAGGGCAGGGGTGGAGGAATCCTGAGCTCGAGCCCAGGACGAACAACCAGCACGGGAGATCGCGAGCGCAGAAAAAGCGTCAAGTTTGCGAGGCAGGACCGTGGGTGATTATGTGCAGCTAATTGGTGTAAGGCGTTGTGTAATACCCGTGTACTTTTTTTAACTCATCATTTCCAGAGTCAGGTCCCTCATAATAGACCCATATCAAATCACCAACTAATTCTCGCCATGCAATTTTCTGAGTAACACTTCGCACCCAAGCGTGACCTGATATCCATTCGACCTGAAACTAGCAAGGCATGCCACGTTGTGACGATGCACTGCCGGTACGCCATCCCTAAGTGCCCATTTCGGCCGTGACTAGCGCAAGTGTCCGTGCGGCCATGACGCTGAGGTAGTAGTGACTGTCTGAAAAGGGAAATGGGAGGTGCATGCTCATTTTGAATATGGATAAGGACGCTAGGTGCGGTTGTGGATCTGATACAGCACGGAGTCGGAGTATCTGGTGAGTCGTTTGCCGTGGTTGATGTCTGAAGATTTTTGGGATGCATCGCGCTTTGATACTTTGGGCCACGATGCAGGATATTATAATTAGTTGTGATATGGGATGGTTGATGCAGGAGATGTAGTGCAATTATGATAAGGCTTGTTATATAAGGGTTGCGATGCACCTGCTGTAGTTTGACGGCCAGGTCGCTCAAGTCACTCTTTGAAAAACACTCTCATTCACTCTTTCTACACTCTTTCGCACTCATTTCCACACTCATTTCCTTCATTCTCACTCATTCAGAAGACGATTTCCGAATAATTAGGCTTGAATTCCGATTCATCAATATGAGATTCATAATACTCTCCCTCGTCCTCTCTGTCACCGCGGCTCCCATCCCCGCTGTAAGTATCGACCTCAATATCAAATATGTGACCGCCGCTAACTAAAGCAGGGCGAAAGAGAACCGCTGGTTGACATCAAGACGGGCGATTTTGCCTTTCCCATCAATGTGCTCGGTCTCCAGACGCACGATGTATCTGCTCTGAACGGCAATCTTGCGGGCAACGAGGCGTCGAATGGGAAGCAGAATGCGCCTGTTCCTGCGCCTGTGAGCAAGGTTCCTGTGAACAATGTTCCTGCGAGCAATGTGCCTACGAATAATGCTCATGTTACGAACAATGTTCCTGTGGTCAACAACATCCTTGTGAACAACATCCCTACGAACAACATCCCTACCAACACCAACAATGTCCCTGTCAACAACGTAGCTCCCGTGAACAACAACGTTCCGGTCAACAATACTCCTACGAACAACATACCCGCAACTAACGCTCCTGCGACTAATGCTCCTGCGAATAATGTTCCCGTCAACAACGTCCAATCTACATCCGCCCCTGCTCCCGTCACCAACACCCCCAGCAACACATCCAACGTCGCCACGAACGCACAGGCTCCCCCTCCTCTAACATCCTCAACCAGTGATCAGGTCCAGAAGACGGGAACATCGGACGTACTGGGTGCTGTGAATGGGCTGACTAGTACTTTGAACGGGTTGACTGGTATGTTGGCGGCACTTGGAAAGGCTCGTGGTTAGATGCAAGAAGAAATGTGGAAGAAGATGGTGTATGATTAATTATTAGTGTCTAATTCTTAATTAACGATGGCTCTTGTCTAATATTTGGAGTGGAAAATGTGATACCGACTATTGATGCGCGTCCAAGTGTACAGGTTCAGTGAGCCTGAAGTGCAATTGCAAAAGGCCTTGTTGGTGTATTGGGTTGCATAGCGCAGGAGATCTGCCAATTTGTGACCTGGGCATCAATGCGTGAAAGTGACACTGAACCATTCCGATTGCAAAAGGCTAAGTCCTCCAGACGCTCGTGATCATCGCGGACCATATTGCGACACCATGTCCATGCAAACCATCGCCAATCCTGCAAGCCATCTGCTCACAACTGAAGTACTATGCGCACAGGATTTGTCGTTATCAGTGTATAAAACAGCCATTTCTTCCACCCATTCCATCCCATATTTTCTTCAAGCATAGCTCGGACTCATCAGCAAGATCAAGAAAGTGCGCTCGCTTGTTGCTGTAGGTGGCAGCCCGGCGCGCGTGTTACAAGCCGTTGGTATCACGGTGTCGTGGTGTGCCGATTCTCTATTTTACCACCAAGTCCTGTGAAACTCGTCTCTCTCACAAGGTGAAGAATTGCTCTCGAGGGCCGGGAGTAAAAGTAAGTCTTGAGGAGCACTGGCCATAGTCGCAGCAGGGTTGTCTTGCTGTCGGCCTGAAACTCGCCCACCATTTGGTGCATTAGGAAGACCTGTTGAATGGTTGGAAACCAATAACAGTACGTCATGAAAATTGGGAGGCGATCATCTCCGATCCCCCGAGTTGTAACCCAAATGGAACCCAATCTGGCTCGGACCAGAAAATGACAAAGAGCACAAAAATTGCCGCCCAGATATTATGTTCTCAACCATTGGCATCATGCCATTCTTGGCAATATGATAGTTTACTCAACAGCCCCATTCATGATTTCTCGCAGCCAAAGCCAAAGCACGCATCTGTTTCCCCAACCGCGGACCAAAGAGGCGTTTATGTAGAGCTCTGGCAAATTTCGCACCAGTAAGGTTAAACTGGTTCATCAGGGCAAACTCCTCAAACACCACAGGGTAAATACCCGCAAACCCCCAGTCTAGAATAGTGACTGGCTCACCAGCCTTGACATTGAACTGCGTCAGATCGCAGTGGCGTATGGCAAGCGGCATGTCTTGCAGATCCACTCGATCTGGGCGTTCTGCTCTCTTTAGTTTTCCATTTATCCAGTCCTGAAGCTCTCCTAAATCCCGAAAGATACAATTAGATCCGCAATCTGAAAAGAAGCGATCAGCTGGAATTTGCTCTTCAAATGGCCCCAAAGACTTGAAATCTGGCGGCAGCGGAATGTCCCAGATGTGGCGGACGGCTTTGGCGATGGAGTCGAGCATTTGCTCTGCGGCTTCCGGGTCTTGTTTCTTTAAGGGGATATAATCCTCGCCGTCGATTTTTTCCATGACGATACAAGTTATAGATGGCGCATCTGGCTTGGAGGTGACAAAGGCGTCGAGAACCTTTGGTATACGCACGATTTGAGGATCAGCGTGGTCATAAACGTATTGTTGGATGAAGGCTTCTGCCAGCCGCATAGTCGTGCTGTACTTGACCCAAATCTGATCGTTGTATGCGAATCCACCGAAAAGGGATTGACTGACGTCACATAATGCCGCAACGGCTTCCCGGAGAGGGGGTTGAAGTTTTTGCATCGTTGCTGGGCTTGATTCACAATGATGAAAGTGAGGTCAAGTCCATGCTGCATGAGAGTGGAGGTGCGTGAACGGACAGGCAGCTGGCGCATTTACGTGGCTGGGGTCCCGTGCCGGGCATTTGTTTTATTTTCTTAATTTATATTAATCATTCTATTACTATGAGATTTATACTAATCATGATAATATACAAAAAATATATCCATGTATAAGTCTCCTCGGGAAAGCCATCCCCAAGCAGAGACGGCTTTCAGCCACACCCCTTGAACATATCAACGCCAACAAATGCAGAAGCGACCGCCACAAATTAACACAAGTAATGACAACCGCCCTCACCTGCAGATACGAACTCTCAGCCTCCGTATTCTCCGTCCAGCGACGACCCGGGGCCACCACGACACCCACACCCCAGAGTTCAGTCCGCCACCAAACTAGCATCCGTTCGCCAAATCCGATCTGTCACCGCCGCCGCAACAATTGACCAAGCCACTTCTCATCCCCCCGGCCATGCACGAAAGTAGTTCAGACCGCGAAAAAAACGCCATGATACAAAGCAATACGAAGGATTGAACACATAAACTCTGCTGTTGGGCTCCATCATAGCTTTAACATCGGTTCTAGCGCAAGCTGCATCTAGCAGCCGTAGGGCGAAAAAAGGCCTAATTAAAAATAGCAGCATAGTTTTAAGATTAAGTGAGTGGCCCGTGATTTAAACGCAAAATAAATGTCCGACGAACCATCAATGTTCTATGCGATATCCGCAGAATGCCTGTTTGTGGGCGACGTCGATCTCGGGAGATGACTGGCTTGGTTAATCGAGGGCGTTTCCATGGTTGGATTGTGCCGATAATACGAGGTCATGTTGAGACTTCAGAAATCAGATATCTATATAAGGAGCGTTTCCGATCCCATCTAGAATTGATTCTCAACACAACTCAGTCCAGTTCGTCTCATCTACACTTATCATCTCAACTTCACAATGCGTTCTGCCATCATCATCCTTTCCCTAACGGGGTATGTCTACATCATCTCATACTCATCTTGACCATCAATATACTAACGTAAATAGATCCCTCGTCTCCGCCGCCCCCAAGGGACCCGGCTGCCCTGCTCCCACCCGCACGCCAACACCAACCCCATCGGCCCCCGGCCCCAACTGCGCCATCACCACCACGCACACCTTGTACCAGGGCAAGACCGCAGGCTGTCCATATGATCCTGCGCCGTACACGTGCATCGCAGACAGTATGTTGGCGCCGTTTTACCCTTCATTTGGCATATATCCAGCCATTATTCAAGATTTTGTAAAGAGTGGATCATCATACTAATATGCTACGTAGTGGTTCTCACTTTGCCCTGCGGGTGCGCCACGGCCACAAAGGTCGACGTGACGACCAAGACGACGTGCGCGGAGAGAGAGGGCCAGGCGAATTGCCTTACGGGATACATGTTCACTACTACGGCGTCGAATTGC
>AFRD01000618.1:0-13991 GCA_000222875.2 Periglandula ipomoeae IasaF13
AACAATACCGTGAAAAAAAAAAAAAAAAAAAAAAAAAAAATAAAAAAAAAAAAAAAAAAAAACAAAAAAAAAGAAAAATGGTTCATATGCTCGATATGGAGGAGAGAGGCTCTACTAGGCTCCCTACGCCAAGGTAACAGATTACTCTGAGGCGTCGTAGCAGGAAACAAAAGATGCTGACTACGAGCACAGCGTGACTGGTTCTAGACATGGTTTTGAGAGCATGCGATCTCAACGATGCTTATCGTGGGAAAGTCATGCTCTCCAACACAAAAGGAGAACCACACGGTTACGCAAGCTCAACCTCAGGCTTAAACTCATGACAGTTGCCGCTTCCATCATTTTTGTAACATAGGAAGCAGCTAGAGAACAACAACGAAATTGATGGGACCAGCACAAAGTCTCAGCAGCGTTTCAATTCACTTCGTCCGAATGCAACCGCCGTTTCTCCATTGCCGCAGTTTCTCAGGCGCATCGGAGCAAACATCCAACAAGGTAGCGGAGAGGGTTCGGTCAAATACAATACGTCCAATGTCCCGCCACCTCAGCACCGAACCATTGCCTACAAAATAATTCAGATGAACACCGCAAGAAGTAAGGTACTAAAAAACAACCGCCTCGGCTGTCTACCAGTGGTGTGTCAGACGACATAGACGGCGATCACTCAAATTTGATGGAAGAGGACGAGACCGACAATGAAGTCAAGCAGCAGTTTCAACGTACTTCGCACAAGCTAGGAAGACATACTTAGCGCTCACCATAACAGCCTTCAACTAGTCATGGTGCTCGAAACACACCGAATAGAGAGGAAGTGTCACATGTGCTATCTAGAGATACTGTGAATATAAATTGATACCCTATTTGCTTCATTTCGTTCTTGAATAAATCTACATGTCTATACATGAAATTGTAAAGGTTGATATCCGCGGTTGCAACTTTCCACGCACCGCCGAAAGGGCCATGGCGGCTATTGGGTATCATCAGGCGCATCTGCATCTGCAGCCGCTGGGCCATGGAACTCAGCCTCCTTTCAGCCAGCCTGCCTCCTCGCCAGCTCGGACCTGCTTTCCACCGCAACTCGCCGGATAATGCGACTGTCCAGTGTCCTAATACATCAACATTGACGTCGGTCCATTTCTATCGAAATCTCAAGAGCGGCCCGGCATCCAAATGAATGTCGCGCGATCATGATCTCTGCGCGAAAGCTACGAGGCTGTAATCACCTTGTGACGACTCTGACTTCATCGCGGCAATGACGATCCATGAAACCATCTCCAAGGACAATACCAAGGGCGAAGATGCCCGGAACCTCTTCCTTCTAACTCAATTTGGCAGCAAGTTAAGGCAGAAACATCATTTTCCCAACAAAGCACCGCTCAGCAGCGAGCTGCGCAGCAAACGCAAAGTCCAAAGTCCGCGAGTACAAGCAGTTCCACGGAAGAGGATGACGACTTGGACACGCATCCGCCGCGGCGTTTCATACCACCTGATGGCTCCGGCCGAACCCACGAGCCAGCTGTGCTGGATCCGAGGAGGATAGCAGTACAGTCCAGAACAGTGCCACGCCCTTATGGTAGTTCTGGCTTTTCAACCTGGACGGTCGCAAATCGTCGCGATATTACGCACGTCGAGAGTATCTATGACGGAGACGGAAAACAATCTTTGTCTGATGTTGAGGCACATTACCCAAGCGATTTCAAGGAAACTTCTCCAATGTCATCGTCTCCTCCAGGGACTGATTTTCCTCGAACCAGAGTACTGCCTGTTGAGAACGTGGTCTACTTCCGCCCTCCATCCTGGCTTACCAGGGTTCATATTTTTGACGCCTCTGGTGGTCATCCCCGTAGTCGCGACAGATCCCGCATGCGCCCCCAGATAAAGCTCGAATCAGATTCTGAAGAACTATATGAGCGACGCCGTGATGGAAAACATCGAAGCAGTAGACGTCTCAATTCTTCTGTCATTGACACGTCATCAGCTGGCTCTGTCGCATCTTCACCACTCGAAAATACATGGTCTAGCAACACGCGTGACACTGGCAGTCCAGCTCCAGGCCCCTTTGCCGGCTTTGGCCGTTCTCCATCCCCTGTACGCGATGTTGTCGGGCTTCGCGATGTTGGGACGCAGGACAGTCAGCAGGAACGCCAAAGAGCAAGTCAGCGCAGGCAACGACAGCAGAACATTTTCTTAGAGAGAATCAGACTTACTGTAAGGGAAATAATCAGCTGCCGCTCTGAAATGGAATTGGCTGCTGCGAGAAGGTTTCTACGGGCAAAGCTACCTCGACCACTAGTTGAGTCACTTAGCGCGGCACGAGAGGACCCTGTTGCGTGGTATCTCGGGCGACAGCAGCGTGAGAACGGAGGAACCGCCAGATGGCGGTGGGATTCGGCGACCGGCTGCTTGGAAGGATTTGCTAGTGATCGTAACCTTTCGATCGAACGCGTGCGGCACCTGGGTGATGAATACCAGTGGTCTCAATTCCGGCATTTGGGGCCGATCCTGAAGCTTTGATGGCGTTACAATTGAGCAAGAACAAGGCCATCTCTTCCTCAGCAGCAGCAGAAAAGGTATGTCTCGCTATGGCAGGCCGATGACAACACTCAAAACATCGTGTAAGTTACCTGACCTCACAATGGCGACAGCGGTTGCCATAAATGGATACCTAGGTACATATAAATGAAAGTGCAGTCTGACTGTCTTTCAACGATTAGATTGCGTGTAGCCATGTCGACTGGCAGAATGGCCCAGCCCGAGTTGACTGGCATGACACGGGGGATCCTTGCTCGATCAATGCCGATCTTGGCAGTGATATGAGTTCGCATCACGTATTAGTTGTGGCTTCTGGCTGGAGCATCAGCCGGGAACCGCACAAAGACGCGGAGGTCATCTTGCGGCGGCGCAGTGGCTGCGAAATGGCGACAGATTAGGGTTCGGTTGGTCCTCAAGGGAAACCGACATTCACTATACGGAGACAATACCATGCGTTTGCTGGTATCGTAGATGAAAACGGGGGGCATTCGGAAGTAGCAATCTCATTATTTAAGCCCGTGATTTTAAGCAAGAAGGATGAAGCTGGGAGACTCGATTCCGGAACCACAATGAAGATGGTCATTTTAGGCGACACAACTCCTGTATTTGCGGAAGAGCACATTGAACTATCTGCTTGGGTGGATGCGTTTACTTTTGCCACTGAAACCGAATTTTGAAACAGCCAGGCTGCAGATTATGTTCTGTCATCCCCGTGTTTGTGAGCGCTTTTGGTCTAATGTTCGATGGTGTTCTGACCATGTTGCATGTTGCTTTCCGCGACCGCGACAAGTCTTGTAAATGAACACTGCATAGCCTACAACATCCGTACCCCATCGGGACATGACTGAACGGAACATATAACAACACTAACAATAATAATATTCATGTTAATTTTAACACATTCATCTTCGTTGTACAGCAGACACACCTCGAAGTCGGACAAAAAAACAGACAAACAGGTTTTCTGTTCAAAAATCAGTGTGTTAGACCCTGAAAGACACGAGCGGGATATAATACTGCCAGACGTATTTCAACAATCCATCAAGCCGATGGAATAACAGAAGTTGAAACTCAATCAGCCGCAACGCACTTGACCAGAAAAGTGCGGCTGTGACAACTCCCAATGCAACAAGATCTATACACCGTAGCCGCTCCATATCGAATGTAGATTTGATATTTATGGATCGAGAGTCTGCTCGGATTCACAACCGGTCGACTCGCTCATCGAACGATTGGCCTCCGTCCACTTGAAAACCAGCATGACGATTTTTATTTTCGCGTCAGCTCTGGAAATATTGCTATTCATGCAGCTTCTCAGCGCCAGACAGACCCCCGCTTAGGTGTGGTGCGGCTGAATAGGTCAACTTAATATCAGGTCGCACTTTGTCATAGTCTTGCCAATACTTCCAAGTTAAGGGCCTGTCTTTTGAGGAAGTGCTCCACGATGTCAGACACAAGCCCCATTCGCACGATTCCAAACGACTACTCCAAGTACCACGGTCTTGACCCGTTGTTGCGAGAAATACGCCTCCTGCGAGTCGTGCCCACACAGCCTGGCTCTACCCCCAACGAAGTCGCCTGCGAGCTGTTCAGGACAAGTCTCGACGACTGTCCTCCGTTCCGAGCGCTATCCTATTGCTGGGGAAATTTGGCTGTCACAAGCTCTGTGGACTTGAATTTTTACTGTTCCACCAGGATAAATCGCCGCGATGCAGTGGACCTGGGAGGCGAGGAATGGCGCAAACGACTACAAGAGGCCAGGAACAGCATCGAGGACTTCCAAGTAACGACGAATTTGTACCGCTTGCTTCGAGCGTTTAGTCTCGAAAAGGACGCCACTTTCATCTGGGCCGACATGCTTTGCATCAATCAAGGTGATCCCATCGAACGTGCTGCACAAGTCACTCTGATGAAGGACATCTACCAAGGTGCTGAGTCTGTACTGGTGTGGCTCGGCGGGGATCCCAGCGTCAACGAGGGACTCTTAGTAGAGGAGGATGCCTCGCTCGGTCCTCTGATCTGGTAGATCCAGAAGCGAGGCCACAACAGCGAGGCCATGATCCGATGGGACCAGCTATTCTTGCAGTTCCGTCAGGCACTGTTCACGCCATCTGATGCCCGCGAGGGAGTGCTAAGTGAAATTCGCATTTGCAAGCTTATCCTGGGGATCGAGCCCCCAGGCGCGCCTCCCGAGACTAGTGACGGGGACGATGAGCTCCAAAGGGCGTTTTGGACGTCGGACTGGATCATCTTCCACTTCATATTATGGATCAATCTCCCCTGGTGGACAACGGGGATGGCCCATGACAAGCCCTGGCGCTTTCTTGGAGATCTGACAAAGGGAATGGCGTTATACGGTGCCTACAAAGACAGCGTGTTTCATACGGACTCTACTGTGTGGCGCTTCGTTCGGCACTCTCTGGGGACTGTTCTCGACCAGTTCGAACAAGCGAATGGCATCGCCGAAGACATCTATCACAGACGGGTTATAGCAATGCAGCGCTTCCATGCCCACGAGGAAGCTGTGCAGAACTATCGAAACAATGACTTCATCCAGAGATCTGCCAAGATCGGTCAGAACCCGTGGTTCAAGCGCGTTTGGGTATTGCAAGAGGTCCACAGCAACCCCGTCGTCTACGTCAGACACGGCGCCAAGCAGGTGTCATGGGTGGCTTTTAACTCTTTGTACATGGCATCGTACGACATCAACACCAAGCTGATCCAACAAAGTATGTTCAGCAGGGACTGGAGCATGCTGGAGGCTGTGTGGGAGACCATCAAACAAGGGGCGGTTCCGCTTTTGTGGACGAAGATTGGCCTAGTAGACGACTTCAAGAGGGACTTTGAGATTTGCAAACTCCTAGAGCGAACCAGCGGCGACTTTGAGGCCACCGAGCCGCGAGATAAGCTGTTTGGCATCTACCACTTGGCCACGGACATTGATTCCGCCACATTTCGGCCAGATTACACCAAGTCGCTGGCTGAGACGTACCAATCCTTCACCGAATGGGTGATCCTTCAACACGGTCATCTTGAGGTCCTGTCGTTTATCCGAAACGCGTCCCCCGAGAAACTGGCGGGACTACCCAGCTGGGTTCCTGACTTTCGCGTCAGTATTCAGGGCAGAGAATGGAGACTGGCGGAGATGTGTCGTAATAAACACGGTAAAATTGTACCTACCCTGACGGCAGCAAACAAAATGTTCCACGGACAGAGCCTCTGCCTCTGGGGTCGCCACGTGGCAACGGTCGAGCATGTCGTCTCGCTTGACGACTTCCGGCTTGCAGGACTCGAGGACTGCAATGAATGGAGAAATGTCGGCATCGACAAGATTTGGATGATGCTTTTCCTGTTCCGGGGTATTCGGCCAAAGAAAGCTGGGTTTGCCGCGAATATCACAACGGAGGACGCTGCTGATCACGAAACGTTCTCCCTGATGACATTCCTTCAGACCATGCTCGTCGCCGAGTTAAACGAACCGACAGGGCTCGACGACGAGTCCTTCATCACCAATAACTCGGGACGCATACGCGACCTCATCCGCCTCTGGGGCGAGCTTGACCAACGGTTTAGCTCGTTCAAAGACCCCAGAGGATACGGGACGATGAGAGAGTGGCTCACTCGGGGCAAGATATGGGAGTTTGTTGGCGAGTGCTATCTCCAGGGTGCGATGCAGGTCGCGGGGTGCCGGGAATGGGGCTGGCATGATCCACTATGGGAGGATTAATGAGCTTGATTCGTACAAGGGCCCGCGGGTGATGGATGATGGGGCATTGTTGTTGGGTGGTATCCGGAGAAGGTCTTTCGATTTTGGTAAAGGAATACTGAAGCGCAACAGAAGCTGGTTTGTAGGAAGTCCATGGAAATTATTGTAGAATTGGATAATGTTAATGATAGACCCACTAGAATGCAACAAGCCAATGTAATAATATGGAATCTGAAGCTCATTCAGCTCCAACGCAGACGTACGCGCTTTGCATGTATGAGAGAAGGAGCAACAGGTGAAATGAAGCAGTCCTTTGCCAACACAGGTTGAGCAAATTCAAATAAAAGGCAAATCGCGCTACACACCTCAAATCAACATAATGCCCGTAAACGCCACGACTTTTTCGCGCGCGAATTGAGGCTAGATGCAGGTCAGCGCTTGTATCTGCTGATGAGAAAAAGATACCGCCGATATCAGCTCCCACTGTCATATAAAATTGGTGGGCGGGCATGTGGTTCTCCAACATCGCCATCTACTTCTAGATATAGACCCCAGAAAGAACTTTTGGCGCAAAACGCACTTGGAATAATGAAATACAGCCAAAAATTTCGAGGGGTTCCCGAAAAAGACAGTTTTGAAGAAGTAGAGAGTGCGCACAGAGGAGAGACTTGCACAGAAGAACAAGTACAGCGAGTCTACAAGCCCACACGCATACTTTGCAATTCGACACAAAGCCAGGAACCAGGCACCGGGAATGACGCAGAATCCGGGACTGATCAACACGGGAACGATAATTGACGGCGTATCTGATCACGTCGCCAACACGCACGTAGACACATGCCGAAATCCAGCCATGCTGCCCACGCACGTATTGCGATACATGTAGTGATGTAAGCAACCCTGATAACAAGCACAAGCACAGTATGACTTCAAATACAAGCCCACCTGCATCTTCGCAATGAGACACAAAGCCAGGAACCAGGCACCGGGAATGACGCAAAAGGGATTGATCAACACGGGAGCGATCTGACAAATGCTCCACCATTGAATCTTGATCGCAAACCGCTCGGCCCTGATTTAGAACCACGAGAGTTGCGTCGCGTCGCCAGGAACCAGATTGGTGATGCTGATGAAATCCACCCGCTGCCTGCCCCCCACCATGGCCATGCAGGGCCACACTGTAGAAGCGAGAAACGCGAAGGCCGAGTGCTTGACTCTGATGCAGTCATGGACGCCACGCAGTCCCAGTGCTGACACACCCTGAGCGAGCCCTGCACAAAACCCCCAGTGCCCCCACGACCACCAAACGACCTGCTGAATCAGCCAAAATTCGCCGGTAAACCCAGAAAGCGCGCGCCCCGCGCGCCCCACACAAGCTCCAATAGCCCAGCGGGGTTTTTTTACTCTGTCCCTGTCACTATTCCGCCCGGTGTTCATGTCTACAGCGAAAATAAGGTCTGCCAGGGTCCCGCGTTTAAGGCGGATCTAAGGCTGCGGAGATGATAAATCACAGATTAGATACATACGCATCATTGACGCCCGAAATACCATGCATGCGCGGTGGAAGCTCGTGGATCTAATGATGCGTGTCAGATGAGATTGCGCTAGTTATCTTAATAATATCGGTATCTAATATTGACACCGTTGCGTTTTCTGTCGTGACAAGAAGTATAAATTGTGGGAGGGGGAACCGTGGCTGGAATCATTATCACATCATAACTCATCTCATGTCATCTACACTACCAGCTACACTACAAACCACACTGAAAAATATAACTACCATCTACACTACAACCTATAACTACCACACTTCCCATCTCAACCTCGCAACTTTCGACACCTTGAACCATTTTCCACAACAATCAACACCAACCATCCCCCACAATGTCCAAGATCCTCACCGTATTCGGCGCAACCGGCAACCAAGGCGGCTCCGTCATCAAAGCCATCCTCGCAGACCCCGTTCTCTCCAAGGAATTCAAGATCCGCGGCATCACACGCGATGTCTCCAAGCCTGCTGCCCAGGCATTAACTGCCCAAGGCGTTGAAGTAGTCAAGGTACGTTTCACAAAACACCATCAATCACATCCAACTATTTACTCCAATGACCACTACTAACATACTGAAACAAAAAAGGCCGACATGTCTTCCGTCGAAGATGCAGCCCCCGCCGTCAAAGACGCCCACACAGTCTTCATCGTAACCAACTTCTGGGAAACCATGTCCGACGCCGTCGAAATCGCCCAGGGCAAAGCCGTCACCGACGCCGCCAAGGCCGCCGGCGTCAAGCACATCATTTTCTCATCTCTCATCAACGTCACTGAGGCGACAAAGAGCCGTCTCAGTCACGTCAGCCACTTTGACGGCAAGGCCAAGATCGAGGAGTACATTCGTCAGAGCGGTGTGCCCTCGACTTTTGTGCAGCCCGGTTTGTTCATGAGCGGCTTCTTCGGGTTCATTCGCAAGCAGGAAGACGGAAACCTGCTCTGGGCCATGCCCGAGGGTGTCAAGGCCAATGAGGCTAAGCTTCCGTTGTTCGATGCAGCTGGTGATACGGGCATCTTCGTGAAGGCGGCCATCAAGCACTTCCCTGATACCAATGGCAAGCACATCCTTGCTGCGACGGATTACTACACGCCCTCTCGCATTGTGTCTGAGCTCGAGGAGGTGACGGGCAAGAAGGTCGCGTATGTGGAGACGCCTCATGATGTCTTCAAGTCCTTCTTGCCGCCGCCTGCTGCCCAGGAGCTGTTGGAGAATATGCTCCTCCTCCAGGACCCCGGGTACTATGCTGACGCTGACCTGAAGCCCAGCTTGGAGCTGCTCGGATCTGACAAGCCTACTACCTGGAAGGCTTTCGCACAGGAGAACAAGAGCAAGTGGGAATAAGCTATAAATTGGAACAAGATGCCATCAAACGGTTGGCAAGGAAATATACGAAGGGATATAGAAAAAGCAATTAATATGATCAATTAGTTTAACACAAAGCTGGACCTAATAAATGGACTCTCTTTTAATGCTAATATGCCTCTCCTGTGTTCTCATATGCCTCCTTCCACTTACGAAAATACAGCAAAACTTGGGATGACTTGAACATTTCAACTGTGCATTTTTCTCTCTTTTTAACACCTCTATCCCGCTACAACAATGAATGCGTAGTGCTTGTTCTCCTAATGCTGCTTCGAATTGCTTCGTGTATGAAATATTTTTATATTTCTAGATAAATCCTCTATCCATTTATGGATTTGCCACTTTCCCATTCATTAGTAGCATGACCCGCAACACCTCATAGATCCGAATGGTCTTTTCTCTCCTTAGTCCCCATCCGTAATGCATGACTCTTAACCATCAAAAACGTCTATTTCGCATATCCATTGGCCTTAACCCAAGCAGCAACGTCCTCGCGATCGCGTCCCAGCCATGAGATCTTCGATCGAACGGCATCTCTGCTTTGCGCGAGCGACTGGTCGTAGCCGTTGTTGTTCTTGCTCTCAAAGAACTTCTCGACCTTGTCGAGTTGCTCCTGGGAAGTAAAGCCGGAAGTCATAATGTTGACCATGCTGCCCAACATCGACAATCCAGGGGGCAGCTTCTCGTAGAGCAGTGCCCAGTTAGACTCCATCCAGTTGTACAGAGCGTCAATGCCCTCGGAGTGCGTGCGCAGGCCAATGACGGGCATGTAAACATCCTGGTCCTTGATGTCAGGGCCGAACAAGAGACCCAAGGTCTTCTTGATCAGCTCGGGCTGCTTGGCACGACCGAGACTGCGCAAGCACGTGTTGCGCTCGTCGCTGTTGCTAGACGATCGGTAGAAGTTCAAGATTTGATCGTACTAATTTTAGGCACATGGTCAGTATGAGCACGCATTTAAGCGATCAGTTTTGCAACAGGAGTCACATACCTCTTCAGCGCCGCCGTATTTCAGAGCAATGGCGAAAACACTCTTTCTGATGTTGGGGTGAATCGCGGCCTTGTCGCCGGCCATAAACTTGGCAAACATGTCCTTGGAAGCGTCGATGATCTTCTGGTCACCGCTGAGACCGGCACCCTCAAACAGCATAGTCTTGAATTGCTGCTCAATGTGACCGTCGTTCTCAGAGAATTGCCAACCCATCTTGTGAGCCTTGGGGCTGAGCAGGTCGCGCCGAAAAGCCTTCAAGCCCTCGGTGACAGCCTCGTCTTCAAATACCCAGGCGCTCTGGATAGCACCAAGACGAGCCACAATCTCGTTCCAAACGACAAACTCGTTCTCAGAGTCCAGACCCTTGAGCAAGTTCAGAACGCCAGACGTCTTCTGGTAACCAGAAGTAGCCAAAGCGCCAGCATCAGCAATCATACCTGCACGATCCTCGACCGACAGCAGACCGTCCTTTGCAGCCTGGCCAAGCTTTTCCAGACGAGCAGGAGAATATGATGTGCGGAAAATGCCAGTGTGGTTGGCATTGAGCTTGAAGAAATCGGTGCTGGGAACCTTGAAGTTTCCTTCACGCTCCGTCAAAGCGACTTGCTTGTCAACACCATCCTTGGTGCGAAGACCTAGGAAAACAGGGTACAAGACTTTGTCGTCCTCCGGCTTGGCATCACCGGTTCGCAGGAAGCGGTTTTGCTTCACGTGGATGGTGCTATCGCCCTCGTTCTCGGTGACAGTCAGGACGGGATAACCAACCTCCTTTGTCCAGGCGTTCATGACTTCCTGAACCGGCTTGCCGCTGACAGCGCTGAGGGAAGCCCACAGGTCTCCAGTTTGTGTGTTTCCATAAGCGTGCTTCTTCAGATACTGGCGCACACCCTCGAGGAAGATGTCCTCACCGAGGTAAGTGGAGACCATGCGCAGGACGCAAGAGCCCTTGGAGTACGAAATGGCGTCGAAGATCTGGTTGATCTCATCCGCTCGCTTGACAGGGACTTCAATGGGGTGAGAGCTACGAAGAGAATCCAAAGACAGGGCAGACTGAAGGTTGTCGGTAACATAGTTCTCCCAAACCTTCCACTCGGGGTAGAAGACGTTGGACGAGTACTGAGGAGTCCGAAATTAGTAACTACATCAGCATGAACGAGTAAAGTGTCAAAACCTACCCAGGAAGTCCAAGTTGCGAAGCCTTCGTTCAACCAGAGACCCTCCCACCAGTCCATGGTGACGAGGTTACCGAACCACTGATGGGCCAATTCGTGCTGGACAACTTCGGCGACACGCTCCTTGGTAGCAGCACCGCTATTCTTCTCATCGAGCAGGAGATCGACGACACGGTAGGTGACAAGACCCCAGTTCTCCATAGCACCTTGGGCGAAATCGGGAATGGCAACCTGATCCATCTTGGGCAAGGGGAATTCGATACCGAAGACCTTTTCATAAAACTCGAGGGTCTTGACGGCAAGGTTGAGGGAGAATCGTCCGTGCTCGATATCCTGACCGGGGGGAGCGTAAACACGGACGGGAACTCGGAAGTCCTTGGACTCGACGTAGTTGAGTTCACCGACAATGAAAGCCACAAGGTAAGTAGACATGAGAGGAGAGGTGTTGAAGTGGACAGCTTTTCTGGTAGAGTCGCTGATTGTGGACTGCACTTCAGTCTCGCTGGCAACATCCATGTTGCTCAAGCAAGTCAAGTTCTTGTCAGCAATCAGTGTGACGGTAAACTTGGCCTTGAGGGCAGGCTCGTCAAAACAGGGGAACGCTCTTCGGCAATCGGTAGCCTCCATCTGAGTAGTGGCGAGGATGCCCTCGGAACCGTCCTCCCGCTTGTACGTGGATCGGTAGAAGCCGGCCATCTTGTCGTTGAGCTGACCGGTGAACTTGATCTCGATCTGGGCCTGGGAGCCCTTGGCGAGAGACCCGTCAAAGTCGAACTTGCTGACTTGTGTGGGCTCATCGTAGGTAACCTTGGCATTGGAGCTGGCAGCGCAAACAATAAACTTCTGAGCTTGATATAGAAAGAACTGATGACGGAGAATCGTACCTAATTGTTTGTTCGTTGGCGGAGATCCTGGAGCTGTGGATGTCAAGCTCGAGGGTGTGAAGGGAGATGGAGCTGGAGTCCTCGACGACATCGACAGCAATGACGACGGTGCCGTCAAAGGTCAATTTGTTGAAATCGGGCTCGAGGGTGACATGGTAGTGGCGTGGAATGACATTTGCGGGAAGCAATTCGCGGCCGTGGGTGCTGCCGGGAGCGGCACCGCCACCGGTCTGGTCGATTCCAGCCTGAGCACGACACATTTTGTCGAGGTGTCGTCGGTAAGAGCAATGGCGAACTTGAGGGTTGCGCCTGGGATTGGATCCGAGAGATTGTCGGACAAGGCTGCTGACACGCGTAGTGGAAGACGGTCGAGGAGAGAAGACAGCTGTGGATGCGAATCTCTTATTGAAATCAGAAACCCTGAGCCGAGAGAAATGGATTGATGTTAGTGGATCTGGAGACAGCTACAAGAAGGTGACAGCTGTTGCCATCATGTAAGTGGACGTGAGCCGAAGCCAGGGTGGGAGGGGCAGGGAAGAGGACGGCAGCCAACCGACCAAAAACAGTCAGCAGGTGCAAGCTGGTACGACTAATACTGATGGTCTGGCGTCTGTCTGGTGTCTGGTCCAGTAATGATACAGCGAGGATGCTGCTAACAGAGTCCGTCTGGGAGTGGATCGATTGGACCAGACTGGACAGGAAAGGTCAATCCATGTCTGGGCCGGCTGGTCTGTGGGACCCTTGCTCCGTTGCAGAATTTCTTGCTCGTTGTGGAACAACAGGTGTGTAGGGAGGTGTATATGCAACAGAAGGTTCTTTTGTTCTTCGGCGAAAGCTTGAAGCTTGGCAAGGTGATGAACGGGAAGTCGGCATGGGAATTGGTCTAAATAGAAAAGGAAAGGTGGGCACGAAAGACGAAAGGATCGTTTGGGAGACATTCCGCCGAGCTCGTCTGAGAAGGTCGGTCGGTGATGGGGCGGGCATCTTGCTAACCCACATCGCACTCGCGGCGTCGTGCATGGTGATCATCAACATTGAGGCGTCAAAGCCATACAGACTAGACCCTTCGATGCCAATTGGTCTTTGATGCGCAGGTGCAACGGTAGCGGCGGCCAACAAGAAAAAAAGCTCAAGCCGGGCCCAGGGCGCCAAATGCAAGGCTCGTTCAATGTTCACTCGAACATGTGTCTTTGTTTTCAAAATCCACGGTTTGACTGCCTGGTTGGGAAGTAGCCTGATTGCTCCGTACAAAAGTCCTTTCGTATCCCGCCGCCGTCGTTCATACTTACAGGCGTTGGCTGCCGTCGGCGGCGCCCAAGTTCCGCAAAACATACTGCGGGCCGCAGGAATGCACTGCTGCATGAGATGCATTGGGTCTTTTTGCAGCCGTCGATCCGGGCAGAAACGGCTTTCTCGTTGATGCTGGGAGTGTTGTCGTGAAATTGCGCAGCAACGGTCTGATGGTCGCCCGCCTGTGCAAGGCTGCGCCAGACTGCACCACTGACATGGCGGCGATTGTTGTCGTTTTGAAATATGTGGCAGGAGGTTTCGAAATTTAGAAATGTTGATTCAATGTACAGAAATTTCCATATGTGAAGAGCGAAAAGAAAGAATGAAGAGAAGGGATTGAGTAGAAAAGATTATCAGAGCCGTACAGGAAAATTTACTGAGAGCGCAGTCGCATGATTAGACCCGTTAGGGTTAGGGTTAGGGTTAGGGTTAGGGTTAGGGTTAGGGTTAGGGTTAGGGTTAGGGTTAGGGTTAGGGTTAGGGTTAGGGTTAGGGTTAGGGTTAGG
>AFRD01000617.1:0-14059 GCA_000222875.2 Periglandula ipomoeae IasaF13
AATTCGGCAAATAGCACAAAATCGCTCTTTGACCCGGTGTCTTGGATCACTTGGGCGACACCCTCCGCACTGGTCTGCTCACGGAGCAAATTCAGCTTGATCGGCGGGACGACGTGGCGGAAGCGCTGGATGACCTCGGCATATGGGGATGCAACGTCCACGGTGAGTCGCTGGATGGGGATGGTTTCGACCGAGGCGTTCTGCGGCAGAGCTGGATTCATTGTTCTTGCTACGTTCTTGATAATTGATAGTCGGTGTTGTGTGTGGCAATGCTGACAGATGGACAAGGGCCATGTAAGACGATTATGGTATGCGAGGTTTATGCTCGTATGTAGGTGGAGAGGGAAAAAAAACTATAAACGCCATGCCGAACTAAAAGTGATGTGTATCAACTCCTCTTTAGAAGAGATGCTAGTGATTTAATCACGACAACCATATTATTCAGGTTCGTAATCCTGTAGTATTCTATGCGTCGTAGTCCTGACGACGTCGAGACACGCAGATACTATGCGACGGTGGCGGTGTGTAAGTTGTGGCATTGGTGGAGAAGCCAAGTCGCGGCCAAAACGGCAACAACGATAGCAAACATGTGGTTCGGAAGGTGATCAGACCAGGCGTTTGCACAAATTTGAAATGTCATCCTCCTCAGAGCACCTTCTGTTAAGTGTCGGGTATTATTCTGGTCTAGAAAGCATGGCGGGTGGCTCTCGAATCCCCCCTCTGCAGGGCGAGTATCCATTCGAAATTGTATCTCACTTGGTTCCCGTCACACCATTCCGGGAATATCCTACAGCCATCGTCGATAACTGAAAGGCGTGAAAATAGCAGTCAAGCAGTACATTCCTCGAAATAATGCGGCTATCTCAAACACCGGAGCACCCATCACAATCATTGCGGCCGGGGCATTGGGATTCGCAAAGGAGACATACGAACCACTCTTTGAGCAGATCCTACGACATGTTCAAGACTACAACTTGATCATTCGTTAAATATGGATTGCAGACATGTTCAATGTGGGTGAAAGCGCCTTGGCGAACCATGACAACCTCGGGTGCGATCCGGCCTGGATCGACCACTCGAGAGACCTGTGGGACGTGATCAGTCACTTCCGCGACCAAATAATTAAACCAATTGTTGGTCTTGGTCACTCATTCGGATGCAATCAACTACTCTGCCTATCAAATTGGCACCCAAGCTTATTCCACTCCTTCGCTTTCATTGAGCCGGGAATTGACGCTCAGTATGGACGAGGCATAACCATACCGTGGGCATTGCAAACACTTCGCCAAATGGAATCATTCTCAACGAGAGAGGAAGCAGAAAGCAGCATCATCAAGCTGAACAATGCACGTGGATGGGACGCGAGAGTCCTGGAGCGCCTGAAGCACTACTCTGTCGTGCAACAAGATACAACATCACAGAACGAATGGGTCGCTGCAACACCAAAGGATCAGATCGCCGCTTTGGTCAGCCGCTGCAATCACAAGCTCATTGGATTCGGTCCAGATGGCATCAAAGGCGCTACACTGGCGGATAGAGATGAAGTACCCGACAGTGACCCTGATGCGCACAATCTGGGGCCATTTTACCGCCACGAGCTTCGATTAGCATGGAATATGCTTCCAAGTATGCGACCGCGGGTGTTGTACATCAATGGAACCAAGTCGCCGTTCTTCGGCCATCCTGACACCCGTGAGAAGAGACTCCGGCTCACGGGAATTGGAGTCGGAGGCAACGGGGGTGTAGAGCTGGGGGCGGTGAAACAGGTAGTTATTGAAGACGGTGAGCATTACATGGTATTTGATCGTAGTATAGATTTCGTGGCCAGAAACGTAGCAGAGTGGTTGTCAGCAGAGTCCCAAAGATGGATCTCTGGCCCTAAGAGGCGTAAAGATGAGTGGCTGACGAAGAGCGACGACGAGAGAAGACGGGTCGGAGATGATTTCACCAATGCCCTTACTGTGGAAATGAAGAAGATGAAAAAGGGTGCAAAGTTGTAGCGCATGTAGTAGACTCCGAATATTCGCGGGATGAGCCCGTTCCACAGTGTGGAAAGAGTAGTAATAATGATGTAATACGAGGATATTGTCAAGCACACAAGTGTCTTCCTTCCGCCTGGACCGGAGGATCCGTATTCGTGAACATTATCACAACATGCAATCATTTCTACGATTTGGCCATGACTCTTTAGTGTGTAGAAGCAGACGCTGGCGTCATGCACGAAGGGAGTAGTCGAAAGCTTCATGCAGATCTGACGCGAGCTACTAAGGCGCAGACTAACACAAGCGCAATGTCAAATCAAGCAAACCGACTACTAGCCGCCCCCACCTCATTCGCCCAAGATCTATATTCTCTGTCATTGGGACTTCCAAAGGAGAATCGAGCTGCCGTGGCGATGGCTGCCGTGATACAACCGGTAGTGATAACCAGCGCAATCGCCATCATCGTATGTGCCACTCACATGAAGATAATCACAAGCAACAGGTCATATAATTGACTATCGCAGTTCTCCATTTTTGTCACTCATAGATTATGGCTACACAGCCTATCGAAATATCCCGGCCCATTACTCGCCCGCCTATTCGCCATCTCAAACTGGTACCACGCCGCTCAAGGCGACCGACATGAATGGCTACATTACCTTCACACACGCTATGGTTCGAACAACCTTTTTTCTTTCATCCTTCTCGTAGGCCTCACAGGGTTGCTAACACTCATTAGGTCCCGTCGTGCGCTTCGCCCCCAACGCCTTATCGTTCAACACAGCAGAAGCCTTCGACACAATCTACAAGACGCCCAAAACCAACGTCATAAAATCAGACTGGTACCAATGCGTCCGCGACTCAGCGGGAGGTTTTGAAAGTACCTTTACTGCCCGCCAAAAAGGTCGCCATGCCGCCAAGCGCAGGCTCTTGTCCCATGCGTTCTCCGAGCGAGCGTTGAGGGATTACGAGCCAAGAATCTGCGCGCACATCGAGAAGTGGATCGACGGTATACAGAACGAAGTTGGGACTGCCGATGGCTGCTCAGACGTTGATTTGGGACGATGGTGTGATTATTTGATCTTTGATATTCTCGGAGATATGGGCTACGGGTCGTCGTTTGAATTGATTACGCAGGCCACGAATCGGGGTATCGTCGACCTGGTTCCCAAAACAACAGGCGGATGGTACGCTTTAAGTCCACTCCCCCAATCGGCACAACTATCTTTTCTCTTCACCACAAAGTCTTAATCCCTTCCTTTTCCACATCACTTTTTCAAAATGAGAAACTCATGAGCGGGTGAAACAGCTAGGCTACCACCCTTTCACCAAACTCCCCCGCAAAATCCTCTTCAAAACCCCCCTCGGCACCGTCCTCGGCGGCCGATCCTACCACCACAACATCCACTTCCGCAACTTCTGTCTCAGCAAGTTCAAAGAACGTCGCCAGAAAGATGCCGCTTCCTCCGAAACTTCCTCCACGCGCGACATGTTCGCACACCTTCTCCACGGGCGAGACCCCCAAACCGGCGAGGGCTACTCAACTGGTGATCTAGCCTGCGAGAGCGTCCTCCTCATGGTAGCAGGGTCGCAGTCCACGGCGGACGGACTGGCAGCTATATTCTACTACTTGGCCGTTCACCCGCTTAAACTCGCGCGCCTTCGGTCCGAAATCCGTAATGCATTCTCCGAGGAGACTGATATACGGTACGACTATGGAACGTGTGTGCTGGGGACGCTTCCGTACTTGCGAGCTTGTATCTACGAGGCGCTGTGCTTGTCGCCGCCTACGCCTGGTCATTTACCAAGGGAGGTAATTGGTGATGTGTGCATAGAAGGGCATGCCATTCCTAGCGGTGCAGTCGTTGGTGTGACGCCGTACGCTGTTCATCGGAATGCGGTGTACTTTGAGGATCCGCTGACTTTTGCACCGGAGCGGTGGTTGGAGCAGGATGGGCGCTTGGGCAACTCGATGGTTGGGTTTGCAGCTTTCAGCGGTGGCTCGACGGGATGTATTGGCCAACAGCTTGCCATGGTGGAAATGTCGCTGGCTATGGCGAGGTTGCTTTGGCGATTTGATCTGAAGTTGAGTGATGCGGATGGGAGGCGAAAGACTGAGGACTTTAGGATCATGGATCGGTTTGTGGCACAAAGCGAGGGTCCGAGGGTCCATCTCGTGCCACGCTCGTTGGAGAAGGATGCAATGGGTTCGATCAAATCGACTCAGCATCCTATTACAACTTAGAATTGGGGACCAATGCTCGTATGCTAACATTGCCAGGCGTTGTTGTTAGGCAAGGACCGGGTGCAGAAGTATTCACGATACACGATCCGTCAGAGGCGTACGCAGGTGCCAGGAATACACATCACTGTTCCACACCTGAAGAACCGTAAATCTGTATGTTGGTTCGTCGTGACGCGCGGGCTTCTTCTTCCCCCCAGCTTTCTTTCTTGTGATCTATCGTTTTCGGGGACCTGGCTGGTTCTCCACTTTGACGAGAGTTTCTCCATAGGAACTCCGAACAAGTAAAGGGGATAAATACCAGACCTTTCTCACCCTGCAATTTTCAATCTGAATCATCCGCTCAAGCGGCAACTGACAATTCGATTCATCCAATTCAAACATTACTAGTCTCACCAGGTAGCGCATGAAGCAGTTGACACATATTTATCCGCCCGCAAATTACACCAATGCATCATCAGCGTCATTGTCATTATTGTCGTCAGCTTCGTCACAAACGTATATCCTTCAGGCCACCTCGGTCTCAATCACACTCTCCACAGACTGTGCCGGTCGCCAAATCTTGACAATCTTCAAGCCAGCCTTCTCAATTAGTTTCCGACACTCGCCCTCGTCTCTCTCCTGCGCCGACAAACATGCCATCATGGTGATATCCGAAGTCGTCACTCTCGCCAGCGGCTTCACCGCACTAATCAAACTCTCGTGGATCAGCAACTGAGAGTAGCCCTTTTCCATGGCTCCTGCCACAATTTTCAGAATCTCAATGGCTTTTTCGTCCGCCCAGCCATGAAGCACGTTATGCATAAAGTACGCCCTTGCACCCTTGATGGGCTGTTCCGTAAAGAAATCGTACCCTTGTGGCTGGATGGCTTTGGCGAGCTGCAAGTCCTTGACAACCTCAGGCAGGTCTTGCAGAACGAGGCTTCCATCTGGAATATCCGAGTGCCGGGCGTGAAATTTCTCCAAGTCGTGCCCTTTGCTACCGCCAATGTCGACAACAAGCGCGTGATCAGGCCTCTCTTTGCCCGCTTCGATGATCGTATCGGTAGGGTAGACTTCGGGCCACGGCGTCAGGTTGTACTTGGAATGGCACTGCATGGCATGGTGAAAGTGACTGGCCAGCTCGGGTTCCGTTGTGACATCATGAAAGAAGCTATCTTTGGTGCCCTTGAAAAATTGCCAATTACAGTCATTTGGATCCGTTGGATCCGTGGGGTTCTTGTATCTCTTGTGCTTTAAAAATGAGGGCAAGCTCACAAACATGGGGTTGTTCAGATGGCTATAGAACTTTCCATATGTAGAGGGCAACGCAGGGTCCTCAGCCAGCGCTTTCGCCCAAGGCGTCGGTGCAAAAGTGTCTTCTGCAGTCTCCGTGGCGAGATTCTGGCCAGAAATTTGCCTCATCATACGCCGGATGACGAGAACATCGGCGCCCACGAGCTCAGCAAGCTGGGCGGAGGTCTGGGGAGCATAGCCCTGTTCTTTCCATTTGGTGAAGACGCCAGCATCGATGAGCGTCTTGATGGAGGCATTGGTGGTCGGGTTCACCCAATTGTGATCCCAGACAATGTCCCAAGGTGACTGGACCCTTCGAAGGGCCTCAAACAGGGCATCCCTTACCCGAATGCGCTCAGCTTCGTTGGCGAATGAGGATGCAGATATGTCCTGGAGAGTGCCCAGGAGCTGGTCTGCGGAAGCCATGGTGTGATCCGTTTACGGTGTCTCTTCTCTCGCACTTCGTCTGGACCCTTTGGGCTGCAGCAAGAGATGGAGGCTCCGTATTAGGAGTGTGACAGAGATGTGGTTAATGCACGGGAGTTCGCAGGAAGGGGAGAGGGACACACAAAGACGTATCGAGGGGTGCTTGGGTAGAAAATCGGGGCTCTCGTCTTATCCAAGAAAAGGTGCTTGATGCGGCCTTTTCGTCCCTTGTGACACTCTTGGATTATTTAAAGGATGAGCTGCACGAGCTACGATGCAGGCAGGGCCGGAGCAAAAGGCTGCAAAACGTGTGTGTTGCTATCTGTTTCCCGTCTGTTTGCTGTTTCCCCTCATCTCAGATTCCAATCGACCGGTCATGGCCATGGTCCGATTCAGACAGCCGCGAATGAAGATTCCGCGGCCACAGCTCCTTCCCCGCCACGAACTGTGGGCGATGGATCTTCGGCGTGTGGCTAAACCTGTTTGGGCTGCCATCTGCGGCCGTCTGGCGGAGGTTTGACTCCATCTGACAGCTGCCGTCGAGCAATGATGGTTCAATTTTGGCCCCAATACTCAAAACCTCAGATACCAGCAGGTGCAAGGGCACGCAGGGCACGGAGCATGAAGCACTGAGCGCTGACGGGCAAGTGGCCAGAAAACAGAGGACAAAGAACTCCAGACAAAGCTTCGAGGGCCGTCCACCCAACCCGGCCCGTTCCACTTCATCCATAAAAAAGCGCCACCGGGCGGGCAGATGGGACGAAAAGGATAGCCATTTCTGTCTGCCATTGTGCGCGACACGTCGACCAAGTCTGCGTGCGCCAGATCAGCCAGCTGAAACGCAGTAACATATTGTGGCACTCTGACGAACAATCATTGGCATAAGCGACGTGTGTGTGTTCACGATGATATTAAAGAAGCACAAAACAAGACAGAGAGCATCCATATGTTCATTGGTTTGCTTCTACTGACACATGCAGTAACATAACTTGCTGGCCCAACCTGTTCCTGCTTCTTACTGACCCCATCCCCCCTCCGTTGTCACCCGTTCTGCATCCACTTGGGGTCCAAAACCTGACGGCTGGGAAGCTCGTCCCCGTTCCAACATCGCGGTACCCTCCTGCCAGGCCATGCCATGCACGTGCATCTGTGATGTGGTGCTTATCTGGTCTGGCACCTCTCTGCAGTTGCGAACAAGTGCGTGATTGTCAATCAACTCATTCACCACCAATCCATCGTGTCGGTGATGCGCAGCGCAAGGACCAATTCGACACACACAGGCCACAATGGTAGGCCCACACCTTTCGCGGACCCTCATTTCCAAGCTCGTCATCCTCCTCCACCAAACCAGTCCGCGCGCAAGCCACCCCCATGCTTTTCAACGGCCGACGTCAAACTCAATTAATCCTCCGAGGATTTTGTCTGACTGCGCACGAGGATCAACAAATTTAGGCCGAGTCCTCCTGTTAGCGAAAAATGCCGTGTCTTGCCTCCATCTCGTCCCACCGTTTGCCTGGGTCTATGATTTACCAGCCCAGCCATTAACAAGTTGCGATGTGCGAATCCACTCTGTCACCGAGCAAGGTTCGCCAAGAACAGGCATAGACATGGTAGACAGGGAGTCGGCTACAGGATACAGCATTAATATAAGCGAGCCTCACAAACCCCCACAGTTGGCCATTATGCACTCCACCGCTGTCGTCCCATGTTCATTCTACGCCTAGCTCCGGCCAAGCAGCCAGTGAGCGTGACGACCGGGGAATAATACCTCAACTTTGTGGTAGTCATGTCCGCGTTGCTAGGTACATTTCACCCGGCTGGCAGCAGCATGTGCTTCCTGTCAAGGGTCTTACTTCCGCTGGATCTTTCTGCTATTCGCCGGAGACTGCTGCAGCATCCCCATTGACTCATTTAAAAAGTCCCTTGTCAAAAAGTAACAGGGGCGCAAGCTCCAAAACGAGTCACTCGGTTTGAAGAATTGTATTTGCATTTTCCCGAACCCTAATGCGAAAATAACTGAAAAAGAAAAATAAGAACACAAAAAGAGTCGCTATTCGCTTAACATGGACAGTCTCAAATCCTGCAAACCGTCCCAAAATCTCTGCTCATTTGAATTCATACAGTGGATCAGAAGTCGCCCCCAAACTGGGCATCCCTGAATGCTGTCTCGCTTCCAGGGCATTGTACATGTGATGTCGCTCGCTTACTGATGTCGTGCTAACCCCTCCGGTCACGGAGCATCCGTTGCTTTGTGATGGTTCCTGATTGTCGTGTGGCTGGCTTCGACATCTACTGTGCTGGGTTTTGTAACAAGGGGAATATTGTCCACGCTGGAGTGCATCCCATTGATGGACGTGTGCTCGCCGTCGTCAAGTTTCTGGCCCTTGTACCCTGACCATTGCCCGCCACCTGTCCCTGAGCTGCCTTCGTTGTTGCCGGAGGGCTGTCGTGAGCTTCGGGCTGACGTCACCTGGTCTCTGATGAAACGTATCAACGGACCAAGAGTGGGAAGTGATGCGCAAATAAGCAGAATCGCGCCTTCTGCAACACCAAGAATGTCAAGATACGGTACCGGGTCTAGAAGTCTCGTGTCAGTCATATTGCAAATCCAGGAGCACAATGAAGTCGACCCTGGCAAGGCTAGGGAACCACAATGCCGAGAGTGAGGACACTTACATGTTGGATCTACCGCTAAAATATCAAAAAAATTTCCAAAAATCGCTAACTTGTAAATGGAAACAATGCAAGCCAGGGCGCTGAGACCCAAGGCTACAGAAACTGCGATTCGTGACTTCAGGGCCATGTTGAGCCTCATAACGAAGTAGATCGGGTATAATGCGAAGAAAATGTCGAAAGCCGAGTAGGCAGACGTAAAATAGCCCAAATTTGCCAGCACACTGACTGGTGCACAAGTGCCTTCGATAGATCGATCCCATCCTCGCTCAATGGGGTCGCATTGCTTCCACCACCAGACAGACGTCGCAAGGATACATGCTTGTGATGAAAGAGCGAGTGCCCAGAAGAGGATGGTCGTTTTAATGCCGTAGTTGAGAATTCGTTTCAAAATAGCCATCATGGCGAATTTCGGGAGCGAGAATGACCATATCAGGACTGAACTGATGATGACGTTCCATCGGTTGGCTTGGATGATTTGTTCGGGTTGCAGCGTCGCCATTCGTCTCCCTAAGCCGTGGGAGGACCCAATCGTCACCAGAACACATGTTACAAGTAACACCAGGACGCATAGAACCGTGATGTAATCGTCCAAGCCGAAACCACCATGCGGCCCTCGTTTCAAGAATATTCGACAAATGACACGCAAGATGACGATGACTGTCCCGAATACGGTTAGAACTTGCATCATCCGTACCATCCACATGTTGGGGAAGGTAATAAGCGTTCACCAGAGCGACAAGAAATGAAAGGGGAATTGACTAACAGGCTGTGACGGCAAAGAGAGCCCAACACGCTCTATCGGCGGCAGTGCCTAAATCCTCTACTTGTCATGACGATGACGCCATGTCGTGTGTCGGCTGTGTACTGATGCTGAAAAAGAAATGATAACGATGCGATGCTCGAAACACAAAGTGCGATGATGGTTGCGACGCTGATCACGATGTGGGCATATCGAACTTTGCTCCCTCAGTTGGATATCCCGATGCGGGGGAGTAGCAAGAGAGAATGAAGAGGTGAAGTCGAGAATGGCGGAGACGGACACCCTGTGTGGAAGCCTGAAAACTTCAAGGAGGGCGAACCATAAAGTAGAAGAAGAAAGTCGCGAGCAGGTGATGTAGTGTGTTGGCCCCTCACTCATTCATAACGGAAGGGTATGGGACGCGGCACAGTTTTGTGTTGCAATAAAAAAGAGCTAATAGCGGATAGCATTGGAGGGTTACGGTATAACAAGGCGGTTTATAAAAAAGAAGGATGTCAAGAAAAGCAAAATAGCAGAGTTGAAAAAGAAACCAACCACGGCCCGCCTGCAGGCTGTAGCCCGCAGTGTCCACAGGGAGGAGCAAACGACAAGGGGTGGGATGGCGACGGGATGGCTATCCCGGCTGTTTTCTCCTCCTATTTCAAGAAACCTATCACTTCTCGCTTTCCGTTGCCGGTTCTTAGCCTCTTTTCAAAGGCTGGGGGCGGCAGGCAGGGTGTTTTATTAAGTTCAACGGCCCGTGACCGAGAGAGTTAGAAGAGGCTTCCTTGAGGCTGGAGGAGGCGCCGAGGGTCCTGTTTCGTGTCGAACACCGAGCGGGTGCCCCCATGTTCAGGTGGTTTGGCGCAGAAACCCTGCCTGGCGAGTGAATGTCTTTGAGTGCCTGTGGGTGGCTCTGGGCCCTCTGGGATGGGTCATGATGGGATGGGCCGTCGAGATGGCAGGTTGTGATTGGAACTCGTGGATAAGCTATGATGGGCCACTCGAGGACTCGAAGGACTCGACGTGGACGCACAGCTGGTTCAGAGCCCGCCAGTCTGCCCTTCAGCCCTCCAACAAGCACGAAAGGAAGAGACAAAAAACCCAAAAACAAAAGCAAAAATAATGATCATGACGGGGGTGATTGGAGGAGGAGGAAACGGCCATTGGCGATCGATTCCGCCCCGAGTTTAGTCGCGGTCTAGTTGCTTTAGCTCAGTCCACCCAGCGTGTCTAGTCGCGGCGGTTGCTGCCACGATTGGCTGCTTTTTCTCAAGGGATGTCGCTGGCAGAGGAAAGAGCAAAGCCCGCTTGACTTTCCTCGCGGGCCGAACAAGACGGCGCGCAAAATGGAGTCCATGGCTGGCACCTGGTGGGCGGCTGGCTGGGCGGCTGGCAGACTGTCCGGATCCCGTCTAAGATCTTTCTTCATGCCTTTCAAACATTGTTTGCACTAACGAGATTTCTGCTCGACGAAATTCTGCACAAAAGCCCTCAACCAACCGAACCGAGCCGATCGATAAACCAGCAATGTTGCACAGCAGACACTTAATATCTTTCAAGCCAGCACTGTGCCATGATAAATGATGATATGCTTTTCCCTTCTCCTTCTTCCTGCGCAGATCGTCGGCGCCCCACCGTCGCAACAATTCCAGGGCCATCCTGATGCAATATCACCAGACATAAGATGCTCGCAGCAGCTGCATCCTGAACAAGCCCCAAGCTGAACTAATGCGGGTGAAATTCATCAACAGGGCCAGCAGTGATCTCGACCCAAGCCTTTCTTAATCGCCCCCGCCCCGCGCACACAACGCACGAGCCAACCTGCAGCGGCTGTGGCCCAATTGAACTCATCAGGGGAACGGAGACCAGCTGCATGTTGGTAAAGTTGGTTCCACGACTTGCCTCAATCTGCGTATCACCCGCTGCCGGCAGTAAGGGATGCATGCACATATGCATCTTGTACGACATGATCAATCACAACGACCGACATTTTGGGCCCCAAAAAAAGCTTGATTGCCCCTACTCTTATAGTAAAATCCCCGAGTATATGTTCCATGTAATAGGTAAAGATATACTGCGTTGATGTACATCTGACACAACATCTTGCAATTGTTGTCATACAAGTCATCTTTGTTTTTTTTCCTTGAATGCTCATATTGGCTATGTATAGAAGTGCTAAGTACAATGATTCCTCCCTTGAACAAGGCCTTTGGCGGAAAGAGCGCGTTCCGTGCGAACATCTAAATTTGCGCCCTAAACAACCGGGGCACCGGTTGGCAAATGCTAATGGTCTGACAGGCTTGATTAGCTCAACGTGCCGGAACAAGGGTCTGGCGGCTTGCCGTGTTAGGTTTGCGGTGACCAAGCCGATGCCGACGTTCAGTGAGGAAAATAGAAAAATAAATTCCAAGTAAATACAGTTCAGAGTCAAGAAAATGGCAAGTGATGTGACGTCCAGGCTCCTCTGACCCAGATGAGCCTAGCCTATTTTTATCTGTCGCCTCCTCTCACGCAACCTGGTCACAATGTCGAGTTCGTATTGATGTTCAAAACGCGAGCAATGCTCCTTTTTATTTTGTCTGATATATACTGAGCTGAGGAACGGCTAAGCTCTGAACCCGTACCAGGCCAACATTGGTGTCCTCCCCTTTAATTTACCAGGGCAACTTGTTGGTAGGGCAAGCCTTCTTGGTCGTAGTGGTTGTCACTGGCGCCTTAGTGGTGCAGGTAGGCTTCTTGGTGGTGCAGTCGCTGGAGTAGGTAACGGTGACGACGACAGTCTGAACTGGTAGGCAGGTATCAGTGTTGCCAGGAGGAGGAATGGCAGTCGTGGTGGGAGGAGCCTGTGTCGTTCCGGGAGCAGTAGGAGTGGTTCCGGGCTTGGTCCGAGTAGGAGTAGCAGTGACGGTTGGGCTGCCGCCGGGAGAAAAAGAGGCGGGAGGAGGTGTGCCGCTGTTCTTGCAGTTGGCAGGGCTGAAGATGTCTTGAGCGTCCTGGAGGTCTTGGATAAGGCCAGCAGTCAAGCTCTTAGCAATGGACTGAGCATCAGCGGGAACCTTGCCCACAACAGCATTAATCAAGTCGTTGGAAGCGACGTTGATGACGCTGGCCTGCGTGAAAGTAGCCTCGCAAAGACCAGCGGCGGCAAGCTTGTCCTTGGCGGCCTTCAAATCAGCAACCAAGGTGTCGCCCTTGGCTTGAAGGTCCTTGACTGGGTCTTGTAATCCGAGAGCCTCAACCAAGCTCAAATTAGGAAGAGGGTCGACCTTGGTCTTGCCATCCTTGAGAGTTTGGATGAGGGTGTTGGATGCCTTGAGGACATCAGTAGGGTCGCCGCCGAAGCCCTCGACAGCCGTGTCCAAGCCAACGAGGTTGGTGCCGACATCGGTCATGACGCCCTTGATCGTGGCAATGTCACGATCGTAGATGACACCACCCAAGACGGTGGTGCTAAGAGCAACCAGGGAGAGGAACTTCATTTTGTCGAAGATGTTTCAAGTCGCTGGACTAGAGGCTGCGTTGGAGTTTGGAACTGAAGGCGAAAACTCGTGCTGATGATCTGATCTGTGTCGTCTAAAGTAACGCGAATTCAAGGTCCCGTCTCTTCCATTTTATATCAAGATCACTCAGGCTCGACCCGGTTCATCGCTCTCTTCTCACATGTTCCCACGAGGACCGGTCGAGTCGACTAAGACGAACTAGACATCAGAAAGAAAGGACTTAATCGTAATCAGAGCGATTGTATGACCTGGCACGGCAGCCGAGCAAGCAGAATACGAACCGCACCCATCGAAATTGCAGTCATGGACATGGTGATGTCTGCGCCCAGACGTCCGCAACCTCGTGAAAGTCAATAGTGTGGCGTCGCGATGCGTTTCGGATTAAGGAACTCAAGCCACCGCGAGACATGTGGTTGATCCCCGCGAATCTCGACTTGGTGGTTTCTGTAAACGGACCTGGTTGGTAGCATGCGTACTACGTCGACAGCGTGTGATTCGGATGCATCCAGATCGAAGACAAGTGAGGGGAAACCCGGCACAGAAGTCAAGCTGCAGACAAGCGGCGCTCAGCCCGCACGTGGAGGAATGGGATGCGGCTGGAGGTTTAGAAGAAAAAAGAAGTGCTCGTGGGCTCAGACTTGACGATTTTGGGAAGCTGCAACTCGTGCATTTGGTTGCAAACTTGTTTTCTTGGCTCCAAGGCGGCTCCAGGGTGGGTGGCCTCGGCGCATGTGCGCATATCTGATGGAACGTGGTCCGAGTAAACTAGCGCGTGCAACGGCATAAACAATGGATCGACGATGGATCGACGATCCTGTAATCGGATTAACGTGTTTTCGAGATTGCGGGGGATGAAGTGAAGCCGTCTTTTGGGGTAAAAGGATGGAACATTGAGGACAAGATCGTCATCGCAGTATCGTTAAGGTCAACCATCAAATGAAGATGCGATGCCGACCAGCCGACAGTGGTTATCAACAAGCATCTAGGATAAGATCACCCGGGCTGTGCACTACAGCTATTTACAAGTAGAAGGCTCTGTACAGATACGAAATAATCAGATAAGTCTTTTTGTCCAAGTCGAATGGATTTCTGCATCTACTTGGCCGCCAAAAGGTGAACCTTCCGTTATTTGAGATTCTCTAGGGTGGCTGATTGCGAATCCATCATTTACACTTCCGGCTTCGATTAGAAACCAGATCCACCACCTGCGCGCCTT
>AFRD01000616.1:0-14123 GCA_000222875.2 Periglandula ipomoeae IasaF13
CCGAGGGTAGTATTTGACGCGTTTCAGCTTCATCTCGCTCGCACACGCGGTTTTTGATACAATCCAAAACTGTCCTTTTCCGTGGGGGAAAAAAACATTTCGTCTCGCTCACAAGTGCACCCGCCGCCCAGCAACTCTCATCTTGCGTGAGACACAACCTCACGAGGACTCAAAAGCGCCGTAATTACCAAAGTGCGCAAACAAGCAGCAGGAGCAAGAAGCAAAGCTGTCCACTCGTTCGCCTCGAGAAACTCCAGACCCTGGCCGAGTCGCAGTCGCAATCGCAGTCACCCGTCGGCCTCCCTGTCTGGCCACCGGGTCTAGTCCTCCATGTTCAGATCTGGGGACCCGTGAGGTAATGTAATTAATTTGCTTGTTGTACCACTATTATGAGCTCCGTCTCGCCCTGTCACCTTTCTCGTGGCCCCTCATTTTGTTTCTGATTTTTTTGTCCTCTTCTTTTTTCTGTTCTTCAAAGTCGACCTTCTTGTCTTCGTTTCTGGCTTTTGATTCTGGGCAAAAGTTGTTCGCCGGTGCTTGGCTCCAACTCGCACTCTCTAGTCTTCTCTCTCCCCGACGTCCCTGGACCTGGCACCAGCTGGTCCGCGGGACAAGACAGGGAAGGAGGCACTGGGAGCTCCTGGCTGCAAGCCCGCCGCGCAGCTCATCTGCGGCGAAGAAGGAAAACTGCGTTGAAGTCAATTTGAAGCCTGTCACGACCCGGTTGAGGCCAAATTGCCAATTTTCTGGCTCGACATCAGCATCACCGCTCGATCGTTTTCCTGCCTCACGCTTCTAACAGTCGCATTCAGACGCATCAGATACAGCTCAGAGTCCACGACCCGCCTCGGACGAAAGCAACGAAAAGGGCAAAGATACAAGACAGCGACTGGCTTCCTGCAAGCTCCAAACGCAGTGTGACGTGAAGTGCTCCCGTGTCCTTCTGTGCGCTCCTGCAGCGACCTGCACGACCCCCGGCTTTCCGTCCTGCACGCCGACGGCACTGCTGCACGTCGCTGGAGCCAAGTCGGATCGCACCGCATTCTGCTGCTTCTGCTGTCAAAAGTGTTGCTGAAGACGGCCAGAGTCTCTTCCAACCCGGGCACATTGTTCGCACCGGCTGCACGATACTTGATCTATCAGTCGAGCCCAACGATCAGGACCTTCTGTGACTCCTGTCCGGAGCTGTCGGTTCTAACTAATACAAACGACGTGGATTGGACTGTCTCAGCCATTGACCTGTCCAAACCTGACCAGCCTCGGGCTCCCGCTCATCTCACCCCACTTTTGGACTTTTGACTTCGACCAACCCAGGAACTCCCAGGCACTCACGGGTACTCCAGGCACAACCACCAGCAGTCTCCAGGGACTGGCAGCCACTGAAGTCATCTCAGTCTCACCCGTCGATTGGCCGATGCTCCAGATCAGGCCACTGTTCGCCAGCGCCTGCATTCCCGCCCTCGTCCTGCTGTCCAGTCGTCTCGGTGCTCCCTCGACTGGTTCGCCCACAGCCATCTGAGCCGGCCAGCCACGCCCCCATCGCATTGGGCCCCGACGCTTCTTGTCCACTCGCAGCGTGCCGAGCACTGTCTGTGCCTTGCGGCCCCTCGCTGCGGTAGGCTCGCCAGCCCAAGTCAGTCAACTATGACCACCGCCCAGCCTGCTGTTGTTGTGGTTCAGCGCGCCGCTGCGGGCCCCGTCGCCGCCATCGTCGACCACGAAACTCGCTCAGCCTTATCCAACGATAACCATTTCCTCGACACCGGCTCGCACTTGCACCTGGGCGAGGACCAGCATCAGCATCAGCACCAGCTGCAAAATGCGGTCTGCGACGTCTTAAACTTCACCGACATTGCGAGCGACATATCGCACCTCCCCGTACCACGTGGCACCCAGAGGTCGACTGCGGTCTCTGTGTCAAGCACCACCAGTGCAACCAGCGCCGACGAACCTAACGCCATCCATGTCCCTCTCGACACGCCTGGCCTGAGCCGCAGCACCACCAATAACACAGTTCGAAGCACCAGCAGCGGCAGCTTGAACAGCACCACCGCAAATCCCTCTCACAACACCGGCTCCGCCTACACACACGCGCCCGGTCCCGCGCAGTCTCATCACCACCATCCTCCACCTTCGGCTATCCGCAAAACCTCGCCTGGTCTTGCTGCCCGACTCAAGGCTCTCGGCTTTGGCACGTCCAAGCAGTCAGCCTCACCCGCCACGCCTCAGGTCGACCATATCGGCCGCCTCGACGAACAGCAACTCCGCCAGCTCGACGAAAAACATCAGGCCAATTCCATCAGCTCCATCATCTCGCGACGCGGTCGGCCTTGGAAGGGCGCTGGCGCCTCCACGTCGGCCCTAGTCAATTCAACGGCTGCCCAAAGCGTGGTCGCCGCCGAGTCGCCTCAGCTTCCCGAGATCCGTACTCCAGAACCGCTGGCGATGGACACACAGAAATACAGATTGCCCGAACATACCAATGGCAACGGTACCAAAGTGACCCTCGACACCCGGCGCGAGCATCTCGAGCGCACCACGCGTCCTGCTTCTCCTCCGGAGGCAATCCCCCCTCCCCCTCCACCAAAGGATACACCGCCAGTGACCATTCCCGCCACGCCTCCTCCAGTGACATCCCCAAACGACTATGTTCCCGGATTAAGCTCCTATTTTACTCCGGGCCACAATCGGCCTGGCTCAATCTACACTCTCTCTCGCGCTTCGTTTGCAAATCAGCTCGCCCAGTTAACCTCGCTTCAACTACCCGACGCCGAATCACTGTCCAGCAAAGTGTCCGCTATTCGAACAGCCCAAGTTGCCACGAAAGCACTCATCAATGCGTCCGAGCAGATCAGAAGCTGGATTGCCAAAGCACAGGAGGTCATCGGTGGGCTCGATAGCGAAGATGATGTTGAGTGGGCGGCTGCCGGGGGCCGAGAGGGCCTAGAGGAGGTTGAGAACGCTATCACTCGATTCGAGGACCTCATCAATGCCTATATAAGCGCCATCGAAGAATTGCAGCAGCGTAACGATATTTCACATGTGCCTTCAGAGGATTTGAAGCTAGCAGTCTCTCAGATGGAGTCGATTATTGACGAATGGGCACATATTCGAGCTACCCTGACGAGTGTTCGAGTGCAGGTTGAAATTGCCATGGAGTGGGAGGAGCTTTGGAATAACGTGCTGGGAGACATACAGGGCGAGATGGACGAGCTAAGCCGATTGGTATTCGAAATGGAGGAACGTCGCCACAAGACTGCTGTGGCCTCCGGAGCTGACGTCGACATTGGCGACCTCGAGACCATTGTGGAAGATACACCACCTCCTGGCGCACGCTTGCAAGCCTCGAATCGCTTCAGTTTGGCCGGTATGCCCATGAGCCCAAGCACCCCTGGCACTCCCGGCCTGTCGCAGGATGACTCGAGTCTCCTGGCATTGTTTGCTCGAATGCAGCCTTTGCGAGCTAGTCTCGACTTCCTGCCTATGCGATTATCGGTGTTCGAAGCAAGAGCGGAAAAATCTTTTCCTACTGCATGTGAGGAGCTCGAGATGCGTCGCAACGGCCTCGATGCAAGTTACAAGAAGCTTGAAAAGGATGCAGAATCGTTGCGTAAGGAACTCGGAGAGGATCGCTGGGTCATTGTCTTTCGCGGAGCTGGGCGCCAGGCGCAAAAGATGCACGAATCCGTCCAACGATCTCTTCTCAAATTGAGCGAGGCTATCGACACAGAGGTGCAGATGCAGATGCCACCCACAATGATGAAGAAGATTGAGAGTTACGAGGCCAAGAAGACTCACTATGGCCCCGCCATCGAAAGGGTGCTTTCTATCATAGACAGAGGTGTCAAGGACCGGCTCACTGTCAATGGAGAGATTCTCCGCCTCCATCACGATATGCAAACACGATGGGAGTCACTCAAGGTCCAAATGCACGAAATGGATACCATTATCGATGACATTCAGGCCGACAGGAAGAGCCAACAATTGCGCGATTCCGTATCAAGTATGCTTTCGAACGACAGATCGACAGTTGGGAGTGGAAGAGACACGCCTGGTAGCTCACCACCGTCATCCGTCATTATGACTACCCTCGGCTTCGATCCACACACGCCATTACCCAAGGGCAAAGGACGGTCACCGAACGGCAATGCAACCAAGGTTCCACAATCTGCAGGCAGAAGACATTCGTCTCTGCCAGCTCCAGCCGGCCTTTCAACTAGGAAAGCTGGTCCCAGGCTATCAACAATCGCGAGCTCGAGCACTGCCACGCCTGCCGCTAACGCAAAGAGCTCGGCACGCCCTGGCTCTACCCTTGGCAATCGTCCAGTTTGGAACGGCTCAGTCAATACGGCAGATCTTGATACTGGACACCACTTCAAACCGCTCAGCCTCACCACGCCGAGGCCTTACTCCAAGACTACACCAAAAACCCAACGTTCTGTGTCAGCTCTGACACCTTCAGCTTCAAGACTCCCCACCATCCGAAGCACATTCTCTCGTGCTGCTTCAGAATCACCTCGGGTGGAGGATACCCCATCCCGAGGCGGCCACTCTCGGCTCTCGTTTCGTGAAAGACTCACCTCCCCAGGACCCTATTCTCAACAAACACTGTCCAAGTCACGCTTGACTACGCAGAGCTCCATGTCCGCCTTGTCATCGAAGCGCCGAGTTTCCATGCAGCCAACTGGTTCCGATATTGATCCTGAAGAAGGTCAAGTACCGCGCCCCGCCAGTTCTCTAGCCTCTACCCATCGACGGACGAGCTTGTTGCCACACTTGAAGGGCAAGTCCGATAGCAGCACTGGTCGTGCGAGTCCCCAGTTGTCCAGCAGTCATCTGGGTATGCGCAAGCCCGCGCCGGAACCCAAAGACTTGAAGCCCAGATGGCGCCATTGAAGGACGACTCACGGCACATAGTCACAAGACTCGACTTCATCTGGAAGCACTCGTGGTGCGGAGGAGAAGCGAAACCTGCGGTGACGGATGTACGCAAATTTCTTTTCAAATGCAATCTTCATAGCGTGGCGCACTGGATGAAACCACTTTTTACACATGATCTATTGGAGTTTAACACGGAATCCTAAGAAGAACACCTTCAGCTCTGGCTCATTACTCTTGACGTATAACGGCCATATCAATCACTCTTTTGACTTACATGTCGCCTTTGGTGGCATCTCACTTTTTCGCTTTATTCTCTTTTCTCAAGGCATCTTTATCAATCAGTCAGCGCATGCCGCATTGCTATCGTACCATCTACGTCCCGAAGCAATAAAGCTCACTCATCTTTTCTATGTCAAACAGCGCCCCAGACGCGTTGAACAGATCTTACCTTACCATAATCCATCTCGTGCCCTCTATTGCAGCATCGGGCGTTTGTCCACAGCCAGTCACAGCTTGCGTTGCTACGACCAGGAGAGAAAATTGGCTTGTTTTTACACATGAATACATGATACCAGACCACTGAGTTTGATGGGCTCACGAGCGGGGGAATACATGATGAGATGTATTACACTTGCTCATGGTTATGTACTTTTCTTCTCAGATGCTGAAGCGCCAGGCGAGATACTTATAGCGAGCTATTACAGGATAATAAAAACATGTGCCATTTATCTTGAGTGTTCCGAGTGTCTTATGAACCGTAGCTCGAGTATGATACCTCCTCCAAACGCAAATTGTAAGCTCGAGTGCAAAATCTGGTGAATCCATGGATGTTAGGCAAATAGTCTGTATTTAGCGCGAGCCCGGTTAGAACCCGCCCAAGAAAACGCCATACCCATGCTATAAAGGCACTGTGCCCTACCTAGAGGAACAAAGTCCCGTCATCGTCATGCAACTACATCATGTACTCGTATCGTTCCTCGCGATAAATACGCTGTACCTAGACCCCCCATGTAATGACAAACATCTTCTGTACTCATAAGGTATATCCGCACCGCACAGCCTTTCATCACAAGGGCATCAGCCCGATCCCGCCGCCGCTCTTCTTGACTGTCTTCCCATCTCTTCTAGAACTGCTCCCCGCGGACCTTGATGTACTTGTCGCCGCTGAAGAAGAACCGCTTGCCTTGCGAGCACCGAAGGCTCCGCTGCCTTTTCGTCTGCCGCCACCGCCGCCCGAAGCCTTGCGGGCCCATTTCTTGCCCGCTGAGAATTTTCTTCCGCCGCTTTTTGGATAGGATGACGACTTAGGCTTTGATTGACTGCCTTGTTGGCTGCTGAGACCTTGGAGTCTGTTGTGGAAGGCTTGGGCTTCTGGACGCGGCTTGGGCTGGAAGTAGTGTGAGTTGGTGGCGGATTCGGACTGCATCACGTCTCCTTCGTCGATGTCGATATCAGAGCTGATCAAGTCAACGACGTCTTGGTCCTCGTCCTGGTCGACGTCTAAGTCGTTGTCCTCGTCGGCTCCGACGATATCTTGGTACAGGTCGTGATGGCGTTTGAGGATTGGGAGCAACTTCGGCCCGTGTTCCTTGACCTTGTCCACGTCGATGCCAGAAATGCGGCTCATGGCATCCAATGACACTGTCCAATTAATGGCCATTTCTCGAAAATCTCGCTCGGTGAAGAGCGGCCGCCGAAGCTCCTTCTTGTTGCGAATGTGCTCTTCCAATTTGCGTGCTTCTCGTACAAACGTGCTGACTAGATCTTGGTGTATTTCGGGCAAATCTTCCATGCGCTTGTCGTTAGAGATGGGTGGCCCAGGGGGTGCTTTCTTTCTCTTTGCTGGAGACTTGGCTGGTCGGTGCTTGGGTAGCGGTTCGAACGCATCTTCGTTCTCGTCTTCATCGTTCTCGTCATGCATCTCATCGTCTGATACGACAAATCCATCGTTTGCATAGCCATTAGACGTCATGAGGTAGTTTTCCTCCTCGTCTGATTCCACTACTCGTGTTTTCCGCTTGCGTTTTTCGACGGGCGAAGACACATAAGTTGAAGGCAAGGCAGAGGTGTCTGGCTCCTTCTTTTTCTTTTTTGTTGTCTTCGTCTTTGATTTGGAAGCGCGCGAGCCTTTATCTTCGTCTACTTGTATCGTAAGCATCAGCTTGCGCTGCCCGCTAATGAACAATCGAGCGGTCGGCCCTATTTGAAGGTACTGGATGGCCACTCCGTAGTTGCCGACTACATTGTCTTCGTGGAAGGCTTTTTCAGCTGACAGCTTATCAATGACGCGAACGACTTCGTGCTTCTTCAGACCCTTTGCCATGCCATACTGACTGTCAGAAAGCCTTTCTTCACTGTTCGGGTACTTCTTGCCCAGCAGGATGTCTGCACATTGATTAGCTGTCAAACGTCTCTGGGCTTGTACGACCCGAATCGCAGCAATGGCATATGTTGAAAAGTCTTGTTGCTCGAACACCAAGCCCGCTTGACAGTTGTCACAGCTCTTTTGGCACTGGCTAGGCATGAAATCCTCGCCAAAATATCGGAGTACCTCGGTGCGTCGACAGTCCGATTTGTTGTCGCAAAACGCGGTAACGCGGTTCAGCATGACCATCTGTCGCTCTTTCTGTTCATCATTTCCATCGCCGCCTGAAATCAGTTTCTTGAGGACTCTTATGTCCGATTTGCCATAAAAAAGAATGCAGTCTGACGGCTTGCCGTCTCGACCAGCGCGACCCGTCTCCTGATAATAGCCCTCAAGACTCTTGGGCAGGCCATGATGCACGACGAATCGCACATCAGGCTTGTCAATACCCATACCAAACGCGATGGTAGCAACAACCACCTTAATCTCGCCTTTTTGCCATGCTGTTTGCACTTCGACCTTCTCCTGTGGGTCGATACCAGCATGGTAGTGGCGTGCAGTGATACCGTGGCAGCTGAGCTTTTCTGCTACATCCTCCGCTTGTTTTCGAGAAATGGTGTACACAATTCCTGTAACACTGCGGTATTTTACTTTGATCAAGGAGGCAATGCTTTCTGTTGCGTTAGAGTTTGACGTCTTTGGCTGGACTTCGTAGTAGAGGTTGGGACGGTTGAAGCTTTGTGAGAACACCTGACAGTTCACCATTTCCAGATTATGCTTGATGTCCACGATGACGTTTTGCGTCGCAGTAGCAGTCAGCGCCATGACCGGAACTTCTGGGAATTTCCTGCGAACTTGTCCCAGAGTCTTATAGTCAGGCCGAAAGTCATGACCCCATTGACTGACGCAGTGAGCTTCATCAATGACAAGCCGAGCAAACTTTCCTCTTCGATACAAGGTCTGCATTGCATTGTTGAAGGCAGCATTTTTGCTCACCATCTCAGGGGTGACGTAGAGGAGCTCGATAAAGTGCTCGGGGCTTCGCTCCTCGAAAGCACTCATCACTTGTCTCTTGTACTCGGCTGAGCACTCTCCATTAAATGCTACTGCTTGAATGCCTAAAGCCTTCATGTGATCGACCTGGTCTTGCATCAAACTCAACAAAGGTGAGACCACGATCGTCACACCCTGTGTCTTTCCCGTCTTGACGATTGCAGGTAGCTGGTAACATAGTGATTTGCCACCTCCAGTAGGCATTAAAACAAAGGCATCCTTACCAGCCAAAGTTGCGTTGATCGCCTCCAGCTGATTATGGCGAAACCCTTTCATCCTGAAGCGGTCCTTGAGCATTTTTTGAACCTCTGGTGACCAAGGATGCTTCATCAACTCTGGGGGGATACGAAGTTCCGGCAGGGCCGGTGCACTCTGGCGCTTCGCCGGCACTTTGGATTTGGGTGGCGGCATTGCATTACCCGAAGTTTCTGAGAAAACTGTTCGTGGCGCCGCAGGTTCAACTTCAAAAGACTGGCGAGTCTCGTAGTTTTGCGCAAAGGCGAGCATTTCATCATCGTCGCTAAAGTCACTGAAAGCATCTCCAAGCTGATGAGCACGGCGTGATGCAGTGTGGTGTGGCCTGTTTTGCGTGGCATTTCTGACGCCAGCAACTACGGCAGATCGTAGCTCAGTATCATCAAAGTCTGAAAATAAATCCTCGTTGTCATCTGCAGTCAAAGTATTGGCCATCGCTGGTGCTCTAGAAGAATTCGCCGCCTTTGCTGGTTGCTTGAAGAACATGTCGTTGGATGCGGCTCCTGATTCTGCGACTGCCAATCCCTGTCCTCGGAGAGGACGTGATATCGGCTGCGAAGAGCCCGGCAACTGAGTTTGGCGGACAACTTGGGTAGACGCTCCGGGAAGCGAAGATCGATCCCATGAAATGCGAGACACATCAACAGCCGATGAACCAATGTGTTGTGTACCAAGGACAACATTGTTCTGCGACTTCGAGGCTGGAGGTTGAGACAGTGCAAGCATAGGCACGAGGGATTCGTCAAATCCAGCTCCAAGAACCAGTTTACCGAGTTCTGCCTCACGCCCTTGTATCACGTCCGTCAGTTCATCTAGACGCGCCTCATCTTCGTCCGTATCAATGCTGTTGGCATATGACTCGGCCACTTGTTTTGCAAGGCTCTCCCTCTGCTCACAAAGCTTCATGTATGAATCCCAGGAGTCACTTAATGCCTGCACAGCTTTCTGCTGCCTCTGCAGCCGCTCCTTCTCACTCTTAATCTCGCCGCGCTTCTCCTTGGGCCACCTCTCGTTGATCGCTTTCATGAAATCAGCACCGTTGTGTTGTATCTCAAGAAGAATGGTTTCTCGCCGCGCTGCCAATATTGGCAAATTCTTATTGATGTACTCCAGGACTTTTGGTATCTGGTTAGTGGAAATTGTATGCTCAGAACCAGAGTCCAAAGTGCTGACTGCAGGGCTATTCTGCCCCATGCTTGAATCAACTTCGCTAGGTAAGTTTCTCACTGCGTTGTCGGCGCTTCCGCAGCTTGAGTTTGGTTTCGGGACGTGTAAAATAGCCGATGTGTTATGCGATGGAGGCGTCAAAAACTCGTCGTCTGAGTCCGGGATGCAGTCGTCCTTCTGATCAAGCTCTGCTGATTCAAGTAGTGGTTCCTCGGTTGTTGTTGGCAATATCCCTTCGTAAGGATTTGCCTTGCGCTTTTTATTGCTATCGTCTGAGGAGCCATGTTCAACTTTGCTTCTCGACGTCTTTGGCATGTTCAGGCAATGTCGACGATCCGTTACGTGCCTAGATGGTGACGACATGCCCGCCATTATATCCTGCAAGTGGTCGCTTGGAATATCGTCCAGTAAATCTTCCGATGTTTCTTTAATATTTCGCTTGCGACGGGATTTAGCAGTACTTGACACGCCTGCTCGGCGTGTCATTGATCGACTGCCAGGGGTCGAAGCAGGAGGTTCCGTGCCTAGAACGTCGTACACATCTGGGAAGCTTTCTCCTTGACCCAGGTCATTTCTGCTCATCTCGGTGCTCTTTCGTTTCCTGTTGTTTCTCGCTGTCACGGGTGACCAAAGCGCACTCGCGGTGTCCCACATCTGAACATCGTCCTTTGAATTTGCTGAGGTCGCTGTGCCTGCCGTATCATTGGTGAGATCCATACACTCTAAGTCGTCGGCATCAAAGTTCGGAAATTCGAGGCTGGGATTTGGGGAAGGAACAGCACGAGAGACAGTGGGTTTGAGTGGCGTAGGATGCTTTTTACTTTTCGGCGTGCTCGAGCCTGGTCATCGGTTAACACATGTCATCACGAATGCCACCTCTAAGCTACTGACCAATATGCAGATTGATTGCGCCATGACGCAACTTGGATCCAGCTTCGCCAGTACCCAATGGAGTCGGCAGCAGATTTTGAGGTTGAGAAATCAAAGTCGGCCGCTTGGATTTCGCATTCGACGTCAATCGAACCATGTTGTCGTCATCCACGTCGATTACTTGTGGTGTATCGACGATATCCTCCCCCCACCCGGTCAAGATATCAACATTGTTTGACGGCGCACTTCTCTGCTCTGTGACAATTTGAGAAACTATCGTTGCTGAGGAGTTGGTTTGGGATCCTCCCGTGGAAGTGCTGAAAGACTGGGAGGATTTTGTGAACGAGTTGTCGCTCGTAGGCGGAAAAATTCGTACGGGCGGTTTGGATAACGCAATATTGCTGAGCAGCCAGGACAATTGGTCGGCAAGGTTATTTCGTGTCATGAAGCCGACCAAGAGTTGCCAGACGAATATTTCTTTAGCAAACAAAGAGCAACATTTGATTGATACCTGGCCCTCTGAAGTCGCTTCTTGAAATTACTCTCGGGTGCTGTTCATTCAAACTCAATTGACCCAGTAAGTCACCTCAATCGTGGAGACCGTGAATCAACGCGTACCGCGTTTCCTTAAGTAAGCGGATGCGTGCTCACGTGACCCCACACGAAGCAACCAGCTGGCAACGAAAAGCTCCCCGACAACTTGAACAACCTCGTGCCTCATGATTGAAAAGATTCTGCAACTATTATATTTGTCTCTCCGTGAAGTATCAGGAAGTTTGCACAATTTTTTTAGTTCTTTCCTATATTGACCTCTTTTTATATATGTGCTTTTATCATTCCCCTCTGCTTCCGTTTTATAGCCTTTCTATGCGAAGCATTAGCGCACCGCACGATATTTCACAATTTTTAAGAGGTGCTATGAATGTACGGAAGCAAAAATATCCTCTTGTGAATGGCATTAAATATTGCGGCATCTATGATAACGGTGCTAATCGCACAAACCCACAAGACAATGCTCAGGGAATGTTTACAGACAAGTCTTGAGATCTAAATCTAGCTGAAGCTAATCGAATCGAATCCTTCCATTCTGAAATTGTGCGTCAATGCTAGGAGTACCCGAGGGAATGTGCATTGTATTCAGTGGTATCCCTTACCTTATCTTAATTAGGCTTACAATAGAGCCGACCGCCTGCTTTGAAATCAGGGATGCAAACTATTCAAAACATTAATACAGGCTGTACTGGCTTTTAGGCTCTCATTGTTTTGACTTACGACCCGGGACTGGCTTTCCACCGTCCATAAATGCGCAGTAATAAGTTGCTCTATGCTTACAGTTGTTGGGACAATTGCAAGCAGAGACTGAACAGTTGCCGAGAAGTGTCTCGTTAGAATAAGTGCTTAGGAAATAGTGCCTTGGTTCACCGGTATATCTCACCTGAGTCAGGAGCAACCGCAGCTGCCTGGCCAATTAAGAACAAGGAAGCAATAGCGTAGAGAGTGTTCGTGAAACGCATATTGAATAAAAAGATGGATTTCAAGGTTCGGTTTTTTGAACAAGGGCTATTTTCTTTGGATTGTATATAGAATGAAAATGAGATTGTCCTGGGAACAATGCTGCTCTATATAGTATTTCCATTTGTGTGTAGACAAGTAACATGGCAACTTTGAACGATGAAAGCATTGCGATGAGCTTCGTGAGGCCAAAGTAATCGGAATAAGATGAGGAGCCTCGGCAAGCATATGACTGACATATCTTGAGACGTTCTCGTGATAGAAGCATTCCTGCTAAGCACTGTCGTCTTAAACAGCGAAGTGTATGTGGAGTCTGGTATCAGGAGGATTTTGTAAGACGACGTGTCGACCGCTCCTCGAAGGCGGTCTGTCAAAGTCCTCAAACGTTACCGCCCAATTGCCGACGCCGAGTATATTAGTACTTGGATTGCCCCATACACTTGTGTTACCCACTATTAGTGCTGTCGCTAATCTGGTGATCCTGCAGGAACCATGTTCGCAGCTGTGCAGAAGTCGGAACGCTAAGGCTGAAACATCATCCCTTCTGATCCTATAGTGGCATTATCTTTCACGAGTTTTGATCAAAGCGTTGATTGTGGATCAAACAAGATGGCTTACAGTACTACAGTCTCGCACATGGAGAACTCTCCACTGGTGGAATCGACTTAGCGCTTCTATCACACCGTAAGGGTCCGCTCAGGGTCCGCTAACTTGGAAGGACAACACTTATCCAAATCCTGCAGGAATGTATCACTGGGGGACTGCCATCGCACTTACATAAGATGGCAGTAGGTCCGCCTCCGTCGAATTCTCGGATTACGGTTGGCAAATGCCCTTTCTTACACTGGCAAGTGCTGCTCGCTACCTCGCCGGTGATTGTCAGTGGTTGGTCATCATGTTATCCTCGACCTAAACCAAATTGTCAATCACAACCTTAATGAAAGGGTCGAGGAGGGTCTGAGTCCGCAGCGCAGCAGAAACTGGCGCATGTGGTCATCGATAATATGACCTTTTTTACCACAAAGGAAATGCGAGTTCACCGCCATTAATCTTGTCCCGGCTGGCTGCTCTCCAACACATTGTACTCACGGTTGTCGGCGGCATCGGTGGGCCGTGCAAGATCCGGGCCTGCAACGAAACCGGCCGTGGGATTCCGAGCTGGGTGGGTCTAATTCTCCGAACTGAGTCACTCTGGCACGATTTATTGGTTCGTGCAAGCTGCGACTTCCAAGACTGGAAGCAAAGCAACACTCGGAACCTGCCAGTTGACACTTCTCTGAGGTAACAAGGTTGTGACGTAAACGATGCACAACAATAGTGAATTGCCTCCAATGTAAACACACTACGGATCAAAGTAAGGGGTACACTCCAAAGACCTACACAGAACTGCCTCTTGCGATCGGTATTGGTATTTCAAGGCCAGTTATGACAAAGACCTCGATGCAATGAAACAAAACTTGCACACGGCACAAGGCTTCCCGATCGACCCACACATTATGTTCTTTCCGTTTTAGACAACCGTTAAAAGATAATTGGGTCTCCCGGAAGCCGCCAACAGTTTCGAGGATGTCATCTCGGGCCTCTGGGCTCCAGTGTTGCCGCCGCTACGGCTATCGGCTCCGACACCGTGGTTTTCACGGCTTCAAGACACCGCAAATTTGCAGTCGAGGGGTGAAGAACTGTTTAAGATGGGACTTGTATCCTCATCCGACACTCAAGTCCACGAGCACTTACCGCCTTCGCAGTCACAGCGTTCTGGATAATATCCTGCGCGTCAACAAATCCCTGTCGTTGTTTGCTCGAAGAGTGCCTCTCATACTATTGATCTGATCGTCATGTATTCTGAAAAGGAGAATCCAGGCTCAGTCCAGAGCACGTCCAGTACACGCGTCGACCACGGAGATCATTCTTCAGTGGAGCCAAAGAAAGCTGGTAAAGCGATGCTCAGTCATTTTTCCGACGACATAAGGGGCTCTTCATTCACAGAGCTCCAGCTGGTGTTTCTAACGTTTTGCACTGG